>QXCR01000380.1:0-11684 GCA_004380135.1 Stemphylium vesicarium | reverse complement strand
TCAGAGTCCTATCACTGGCTAAGAATCATCCTATTTGTACAGCAATACAGGAACAACAGCAAAAGCATGTCTCTACGCAGCTAGGAGAGCTTGCAAAGAGAGCACAAGGACACAGCAATATGGAGGAGATCTCTATTCTGCTCGCTAAGCCGTGGAGCAAACCTGCTTCAGCCTACGCTACGCTTACTATCTCAAGTAGCAGCAAAGATGAAGCAGCAGAGCTTCACACGCAATAGCTTCGGGGCCTAAAAGACAAAATAAGAGAACCTATTCTGCTATACACAGATGGCTCTAAGATAGGAGAAGACGTAGCCGCAGGTTACTGTTAGATCTCTGCACAAGGCAGATACACACAGGCAAAGAACATCAGCCTAGGAAAGAAACTAGAGATTATGGACGCAGAGCTCGCAGCAATCTGCCAAGCCCTATAGAACCTAGCGAGCCAAGACGTATAGGGAGAAGAAATACACGTCTTTATAGATAGCTAAGCCGCCCTAAAATAACTTTAAAAGATTACTCTAATAGGAGGCTAGAGAGTCTATTATAAGATTACTAAGCTCTATAAGACGCTCTTACTCTAAAATAATAAGATCTACATATTCTAGGTTCTAGGATATAGAGAGATCTAAGGTAATAAATACGTAGATAGGCTAGCTAGGGCTAGCCTTAAGAGGAAGGTAGTAAACCTAGGTACCTTCCTAAGCTACCTTAAGAGGAAAGCGAAGGAGGAAATTCTAGCTAGCTAGAAGCAAGAGTAGAAGGACACTAAATAAGAAAAGAAGGGAAAGGCCTATACTATAGTAATATAGGATAGGCTAAAGGTCTTATATAAGTTATAGCTACTTACTAGGCTAAAAAAAATATAGGCTGCGTACTACTAGCTTAAGCTAGGGAAAGGCTTCTTTAAGTAGTTCTCTAAGGCTATAGGCAAAGATAACAAAGGAGAATGCTTTAGTAACTGCAACTCTCTGTAGACACCTAAGCACCTTCTCCTACACTGCAAGCACTACACGAAGGAGAGAAGGAAGATGAAAGACGCGCTCAACACACCTATACTCACGCTACAACTGCTGTTTATTACGGCAAAAGGAAGCGCTGCTCTCGTAGCCTTCCTAGAAAAAACAAAGATTGCTACAGCTAACTGGCTGCTAGCAGCAGGAGCTCTCTAAGAGCCGAAGACGTCCACAACAAAATTACAAACAAATTCTGGAAGAAACGAGAGGCAGCAATGCACGACGCAGGTGAAAGACTGTAGTTGATAGCACTAAGCGTGGACCCTAGGAAAGAGGGATTAGCGAAGCATGCGCAGCGCTCCATAGCCCTACGGGCTGCATGAGCATCATTGTATTTATGCTAGCAATAGGTAGTGCAATGTAAATGATTTAAAAAAAAAAAAAAAAAAGAATATCCTATTAGGGTATAAAGATACATTCTAAATTGCCGAAGCTGCCCTCTCCACATGCCGATGACTAAGTACCATGGAGAGGGGACAAACGTCGTCTTCATTTGTTTGGTAATCATCTAGAAGCGGTTCTTCTGGTGCCTCTGGCTGCGAAGGACATTTGCATATCCCCTCCCCATCCTTACATTTACGTTGGTGCACCAATTGCCATTCAATCTAAGCTGTATCATATTTGCTAACTTCCCTTTCATACCTTGTATAGGCTTTGAAATACCTTGCAATCTTGTGCAGGTTAATACAGCCACCATGTTTGAACCATTTCTGCAACATCAAGCCCCACGTCCAAGGCCAGTCCCGATTCCGTCGGTAACATTCCGTGTCGAGTTTGAAGCGTGCGCGGGCAAGCGAAGGCAGGTCGAGCATTTTCTCAATACAGGATACGTGAAAATACTCTCGCGGTACTGTGTCGAACACGATCCGATATTCATCTTTGATCACTCTGCCCTCTGCGAAGGAATAGTAATCGGCTCGGCATCGTGCTCGTGCCATACACGTAGGGGGCGTTGGCTGTAGCAGGATTGCTAACGCGGGCTTACTCTCGAGTTCACTTCGTAAGCGTAACCCGTTCTCCAACCTCTTTTCTTCGGGCGTCATTAGCGAATGACGCTCCGTTTCAGCAGCCAATTCAGCTATTTCCTTCAGTATTTCCTCTCTTTCTTGTGACAGTGCGGTTCTTGCAAGGTGGGTAGACATAATTCGAGCCAATTGTGATGAGAGCAGAATAATGCAAACAAACAGTTATCGGCGATAGAAGAAACTATCACCTTGCCCGGCGTAATTACCCAGTTGTATGTAGCGATCGTTAGTCTTTAGAGACTCAATTTCGATAACTAGTAGTGCCTAATGCGGATAGTGTAAGGAGCTGCGCAAATGTTGACGATGCCTGGCAACAGGATTGTGTTGATAGTGGGGAAATCTATCTAAGAGAAGATGGAATGCTTATAATTAAGTTTAGCGATAACGTGTTGGATAAGCGAGTGACGCAGGCAAGCGAGCGACGCACCCAACCAACTTTACGCACCTCTTCTATCTTAATTTATAATGGCTCTACGCAACGCTCAGACTTGCCAACAAGCAAGCCAATCAAGCCAGTCTAACCTAATGTGGTAACCAACTAACTCGCATAGGTTAAGATGTTACTGAATGTAGTTAGATCGGCTTGATTGGCTTGCTTGTTGGCAAGTCTGAGCGTTGCGTAGAGCCATTATAAATTAAGATAGAAGAGGTGCGTAAAGTTGGTTGGGTGCGTCGCTCGCTTGCCTGCGTCACTCGCTTATCCAACACGTTATCTCCGAATGCAAAGATGCGCGCCTACTACAGAAAGCGATGGAGGTCGGGGATATGGCATATGCATCGTAGAATACGCCGAATAGGATGCCTATTACGAGGTGGAATCCGCAGAAAGCGATAGATGGCCAGCAAAAATTACCAGCGGAGTCTGGTATCATAGCGGAGTTGGCATCGGCTAGTGTTGAGTTCACTCGCTTGTCGCAGCTCACTGGAGACATGCGCTATTTCGACGCCATATCGCGGATCAACAACGTCCTTGAGGGGCAACAGAGTCTTACAGAACTTCCGGGCATGTGGCCAGTAGGAATCGATGTACGGACTCCAGATTTGATAAAGGGCGATCCGTTTAGCCTCGGTGCAATGCCAGATTCCGCGTATGAGTACCTCCCAAAGATGTACCAACTGCTAGGCGGGGTTGGAGAGGCCGCTGCATAATACAATCGGATGTATGAGTGTGCCATGTCAACCGTCATTGGTCGCACGATCTTTCGCCCGAGAGTTGAAGACAAGGCGGACATACTCATCACCAGTAGCGTCTGGGAGGATGGAAGAAGAGTTAGCTCGGGTCAGCATCTAGTATGCTTCGCTGGGGGTATGCTCGGCTTAGGTGGGCGACTGACTGGGAACGAGACCTGTCAAGCGTCAAGGTTGGGGAGAATCATGTAGTATTAGGCTATGGGAGAGAGGAGCCTATATACTGAATGGAGCACGCACTAGTCCTAAGGGGGAAGTGCGTGAGAGCAAACATGCGGTGGAACCTGGGGCAAACAGTACCGGCCCGTGCGGGAGACCCCACGGCCGACAAGACCCACGTAGACTTGGGTCGTAAGCTCACCGATGGATGCATATATACGTACAAACATGCGCCACTTGGAGTAATGTCGGAGGTATTCTCCATGCAAGCCTGCCCGGACCTCTAAGGGTGCGAATATACCGAAGAGCCTGGTGCAAGCCCATTCAGTAAGATAGATGACGCGCGGTACATCTTGCGACCCGAAGCAATCGAGTCAGTCTTCTACGTGTATCATATAACTGGAGATGCAACATACCAAGATCAGGCTTGGGAGATGTTTTAAGCGATAGAAAACATCACCGCGATGCAATACGCTAACGCCGCGATACGGGACATGACGATAGTCCCCCCGTAGTTGGAGGACAACATGGAAAGTTTTTAGTTGGCCGAGACGTTGAAGTATTTCTACCTGTAACGGTTTGGGCCTTGCCCAGATCCACTCTAATACGAATTGGGATAGCTCATGTACGGTCATCTATATATGTAGCTCAGCCCACCTCAGATAGTCAATTCAGCGCAGTCCTCCCCCTCTTACACCGTTAGAGTTATGAGCCCGGAAGTCTTCAATTAATCGCTGCGTTCACCTAATATACAGCAAATAGACAAGCTGTCCATACGACGACACTCAACACTAGGAGCATATTTAGCTAGAAGTTATGGCAACTCAAGAGCAGGAAATGCAGGTGACGAGAGCGTTAGTTATCCTTAGAAAGCTAGATAATTAGTCGAAATAGCTATTTATAAGGAAGATATCTATAGACTAGAATAGTCTATAGAAGTACGTTAATCTAGATCTTTTACTAAAGAAGCTAAAGAAGCTAGAGAATAAGAAACTAAAAGAGCTAGAAGTAAGGAGATTTAGAACCTCTCTTCTAGATAAGCAAATTAATATTCTAGACCTAATAGTAATAGAGCTCGCTATATATAACGTATAGAGTAGATAATTTAATTGCGAGAAGGTAAAGTAGCTTATAAAGTAGAAAGCGCTTTAAAGTCTAAGTCTAGAGATTATATAAATAATTAATATTAAATACTTAGACTTAATTCTAAGTTACGCTAATACTTATAATTAGCTAAAGACGCTAAAGAAGCACCTCTATCTATTAACTAGAGAGAGAAATTACTAGCTTAGAGCTTAGTATTATGTAGTCTATATAAGGCTAAAGAGAGCTAATCTAGATACTTAGTTTAATAAGTAGGTAATAATTACCTGACTTCTTATAGAGGCCAAGATACTAGAGATGATAGGTAATAGAGCATAGGAAGACTTTATCCTATTAATTAGAGATCTGGACGACAGCTAGGCAGCTAGCTAGCTATAGGACCTTATCAAGAAGGAATAGAAGGATAAGGATTTTCCACTAATTATAGACCTGATCGCGGAATTTCGATCATACTATCGACGCACGCGTCTAATTGCGTTAGGACTTGGAACCTTTGCTACGCTCGAAGTAGCAGGCAGCAGTAAAAGCCAGGAAGCTGTGCAGGGAGCTTAAACAGGAGCTCGTACAGCCCTAGGACTATGGGTACCAAGGTGTCTGGATGGGGAGAAGCACGCATTCGAAAACTGTCCGTACGTTAATTAGTTAGCTCGGAAGAAGGGCTGGAAGCTAGATAAGGCAATCTAGGATAAGTTCGCGGAGCTAAGAGACAGCCCCATAACGAACTTGAAGGCCAACGCTCTGAGAGCAGTGGAAAGGACGCTTAAAACAAAGCCACAGGCTAAGGTCCAGAGCTCGACCGTGATCAGCATGGACGATGGACAGGAGGCTGGTGTTATGCCGCATGTCAATGCCGTACTGCAGACAGCTGCAGCTACAGGGCTATCGACTCCACCGCTGCTTACGAGGTGGATACTTGATCCTGGTTCGAATTGCCACGTCACGAATATGAGAGGAGCTAACTAGATTATAATAAAGAGAGGTAGACCTTTAGATTACGTATACGCTAGAGAAGTTCTCGCTTAAGTTAAAGAGTAGGGAGAGACGTATATACGTATTAAAACTCTAATAGGAGAAGGGCAGATAAAGCTTACGTAGGTAGTATACATCCCTAGCTTCTTTACGAGCGTCGTTAGTCTGTTATAGAGCTAATCCCTTAGCATCCACTTTAACTTAGGCAGAGATTGTCTATACCAGAAGAAGGCCTCAAACGTCGTCTGCCTACTCTAGTACAGAGACGGCCACTAGCTCGTCGATGTGGAAAAGGATCAGAAAGCTAAGCCAGATCTACTCTTGGTGTACGCTACACGCTACACCAAGCCCTCGAAGGAACCGAGGAAGGATCTAAGCGTTAGTTAGGAGACAGCGCACAGGATATTCGGCCATATCAGCCGAAAAGCAGTAGGGCACTTGAACAATTATGTGCTCGGAATCAACGTCGAAGAGCAGTCGATCGCTCCGACATAGACAGACTGTGAAGTCTGTATTGAGACGAAGCTTCACAAGTTTGTGAGCAGAAGAGCTCAAAGTGAGCTAGCGGATCGTCCTTTCTACCGCATAGGCATGGACCTGGTGCAGCTAAGAGAGAGAAACGAACGCTGCTACAACGGAGATCTTTGGATGCTCCACGCAGTGTGTCCGTGCAGCAAGTGGCATGAGGCCGCCTGTCTGCCAGACAAGAGCTCAGGAACGCTCAAACGCACAGTCATGCGTTTGCTGGCCAAGATTAAACGCTAGTACGGCGCTGTCGTGGTGATTGTAAAGCTTGACAACGAGCGCGGCTACAGCGAGTTGTTGCATGTGCTTAGAGATCTTGGGATCGTCGTGGAATTCCGAGCTGAGTATACGGAGGAACAAAACGGCCTATCAGAACAGGCTGGGAAGATGATCGTGGTCCGAGCGAGAGCGATTAGAATTGATGGACGATTGCCAATGGAGCTCTCGAATGAGTGCTGCCTTATGGTAGTCTACCTACTTAATAGGACGCCTATTGAATCACTAGGATAGAAGACTCTGTACGAGGTTGTACGTGGATAGAAGCCGTTAGTAGCTCACCTTAATGTTGTGGGAGCCCAAGCCTACGTGCTAAATAATAAGCTAAAGCGTAGTAAGAAGCTCGAATCTCGCGCGCTTATTAAATAGCTAGTTAGATACAACTCTATAAATATATACTAAGTATAGATACTAGTATTAAGATAAGTCCTTAGGACAAGAGACGTCGTCTTTATATCTAATAATAGGATAGAGCCTATCTACCTAGATTAATAGACGCTAAAAGAGATAATAATAATTCTAGACATTCTAGAACTACTAGAGGAGACTAACTAGGAGATTAAACTACTCCTATAGTTGGCGCAGGAAGACTAGAGTAGTCTAAGCCAGCCTAAGCTAGCGGCTCGAGCGAACCAAGCCAAGGATTTGCCTGGCGCATTGCCAACACCTGAGAGCACTGTAGAACCGACAACTCAGCATGATCCCGAGCCCGAGCCGGAGACCGAGTCAGGGCCGGACGGAGTCGAGATGCCGCGAGGCTGGGAACATGTACCCGCCGAAGCAGAGGCACCAGATCGACGATCAAACAACGCTCCAAGACGTGAAGAGATCAGCAGTCAGCTTGATGAGTCAAACGTTCTGACTAGGAAGAGGCAGAGGAAGACGCTCGGCACATACTTTGTTGCGTTTGCTATAGCACTTTAGCTACTAGAACCATAGAAAGCACAGCCGCATAGAAACTAGCTTCCGCCTCCGCTAAAGAGATAGAGAGACCTAGAGAAGCACCTCTTTAGATAGGAATTTAAAAAAGTAGGAGCTAAAGAGTTTAAGAGCTATTAAGAAAAAGGTTACTTTAAGACTATAATAGTTATAAAGGCTAATAGCTATAGGTATAGCTAGATACTACCTCTAATATAGGTATTTACGTATAAGTTTAATAAAGACGGACTTCTATATAAGTTTAAGGCTTAGCTTATTATAAGAGGAGACCTTTAAGAGGATTGGGGCGACACGTACGTAGCCACGCTGGCCGCACGAGTGTTCCGATTCCTTATGGCCCTCGCAGCAGCCTTTAGCCTGAAAGCATATTAGTATAATGTGCTGAACGCGTTTTTGAACGCACCGCTCGATAAGCCAATCTACGTGCAGACACCAGAGCCGTACGTAGAGCAGCTGGGCAAGCGCCTGGAGCTCAAGAGAGCTCTGTATAGGCTAAAAGACGCGCCTCTTCTTTAGTATAAGCATCTAAAGGAGACGCTAATTAAGTTAGGTCTAAAAGTAGTAAAGGACGTTCCTTACTTATTTATTAATAAGAGACTAATAGTCTTCTTTTATATTAATAATATTATAGTACTAGTATATCTAGATTACCTTAATAATTACTAATAATTTAAGAGATAATTTAAAGCTATATATAACCTAAGGAAGCTTAGAGAGCTTAAGTAGTTTCTTAGGATTAGAGTTTTAAGAGACTAGATAGCTAGAATAATTTAGCTAATCTAAGACTTATTTATTAAGAAGGTAGTTAATAAGTTTAACTTAGATTAGAAGTCTAGGGGGAGATATCTAGCAGTTCCGCTCGTGGAGAACTCCCTAGGCCAGTCGGAAGAGGAGACGGATCACCAGCGTACTCAGCTATACCAGCAGCTAGTCGGATCGCTGGCGTATATCTCGACGTTTACGAGACCTGATGTGGCACGAGCACACTCAGTACTAGCACGGCATCTCCAGAACCCTGGTCAGAAGCATGTATCGGCGGTGAAGCATGTATGGAGATACCTGTACGGAACGAGAAACTTGGCGATCAGAGCCAGCCAGCAGATAGCTGAGAGCTCGTCCTACATCTGGGACAAGTCTCTCTTCTATGGAGCATCTAATATAGCGTTTGCTAATAACGTAGAAAGTTATTAATTATCTTATAGATACTTATTTAAGCTATATAGGATGCCTATTAACTAGAAAGCTACTTAATAGAGATTAGTTATAAAATTAATAACTAAAGCTAAGCTAATAGCCCTATTAGTAACTAGAGGAGAGATAGAGTAGTAGACCTATATTTTCTAGTATATTAAGTTTAACTTAGAGATTTAACTAATAATCTACTATAATAATAAGTAGATAGTAGAGATTATTAAGAAGGAAGATAAATAGCTTTATACGAAGCTAAGGTATATAGATACCTATTAGATATAGATAAGATAAGAGGTATAGGAGAGATAACTTAATATAGAGTAGTACTCTATAGTAGAGATACCTATAGATAGACTTACGAAGTCCTTTATAAGGTAGAAATATATAGAGTTTATAAGGTAGCTTAGGCTTAAAAACGTTTATAAGCTTCTTACTACTTATAATAATTTACTAGAGCTAGTAGAGCTGTGGTAGTAGTACTAGCCAGCTTTGTTAATCACGGTAGCTGGGGGGGAGTGTAACGGTTTGGGCCTTGCCCAGATCCACTCTAATACGAATTGGGATAGCTCATGTACGGTCATCTATATATGTAGCTCAGCCCACCTCAGATAGTCAATTCAGCGCAGTCCTCCCCCTCTTACACCGTTAGACTACCTAATCTTCAGCGAGCCTGACACGATCAGCGTTGACGTGTGGGTGTTCAATACGGAAGCGCATCCATTTCACGTCCCACGGTCATAGCACTCGCGAGGTGTGACTCAGATGCAGAGGAAATGAAAGACGAATGATTTAATTTAGTCACATTTGAGCGATGGCCAAAAGGCAGCCGTGCGCAGAGATAAATTTCCTGTAAAGGCAGTAGCGGGTGCATCGGTAGTCAAGGGTTTCCGGCCTTTTAAAGCTGAGAGGGAGCGAACTTAGAAGCTGCCAATGTCCGGTTGGCGATGACGCGGACAGGGTTTTAGCGCGAAGAGTGACGCGACAAGCTACCGTCAGGTTGGCATGACCCTAAAAGGCGGCATCTCAAATCCCTCGACCTTAAACGCATCACATATGTGACGGTTTGGGCCTTGCCAAGATCCACTCTGGTACGAGTTGGGTACGGCTATCGCTACCACACTTGATCATCCCACACACGTATATAGCTGCCCACTTTCGTAGCTATACAATGATAGCGCAGTCCTCTCCCTCTCCTTACACCATTATAGTTATGAGCCTAGAAGCCTTTAACTAATTACTACGTTCACCTAATATATATATAGCTAATAGACAAGCTATTAGTACGACGACACTTATTACTAGGAGTATATTTAGCTAGGTAGTTATAGCAACTTAAGAGCACGAAATGTAAGTAATAAGAGCGTTAGTTACCCTCTAAAAGCTAGACGACTAGTTAAAATAGCTATTTATAAGAAAGATCTCTGTAGACTAGAATAGTCTATAGAAATACGTTAATCTAGATCTTTTACTAGAGAGGCTAAAGAAGCTAGAAGATAAGAGACTAAAAGAACTAGAAGTAAGGAGATTTAGAACTTCTCTTCTAGATAAGTAAATTAATATCCTAGACTTAATAGTAATAGAGCTTATAACGTATAACTTATAAGCTAGATAATTTAATTATAATAAGGCTAGATAGCTTATAAAAAAGAAGGCTCTCTAAAATCTAAGTCTAGAGATTATATAGATAATTAATATTAAATACTTAGATTTAATTCTAAGCTACGCTAGCGCTTATAATTAGCTAAAGACGCTAAAGAAGTATCTCTATCTATTAATTAGAGAGAGAAATTATTAGCTTAGAGCTTAGTATAGAGTAGTCTATATAAGGCTAAAGATAGCTAACTTAGATATATAATTTAATAAGTAGGTAATAATTATCTAACTCCTTATAGAGGCTAAGATGCTAGAGATGACTAGTAATAGAGCGCAGGAAGAGTTTATCCTATTAATTAGAGGCCTAGATAATAGCTAGGCAGCTACTTAGCTATAGGACCTTATTAAGAAAGAATAAAAAGATAAAGAATTTCTACTAATTATAGATTTAATCGCGGAGTTTAGATTATACTACTAACGTATATAGCTAATCGCGTTAGGACTTAAAACCTTTACTATACTTAAAGTAGTAGGTAGTAGTAATAATTAAGGAGCTTATACACGCTTAGGGCTATAGATACTAAAGTATCTTAATAAAGAGAACTATAAATTTAAGAACTACTTATACGTTAACTAGTTAGTTTAGATAAAAAGTTAGAAGCTAGATAAGATAATCTAAGATAAATTTATAGAGCTTAGAGATAGCCCTATAATAAACTTAATAGCTAACGCACTAAGAGTGACAGAAAAGGGCCTCAAGAAGAAGATGAAGCCGCAGGCTGAGATCCAGAGCTCGCCTATGATCAGTATGGACGATGGACAGCCAGCGCGCGATAAGCCACACGTCAATGCCGTACTGCAGACTGCTGCAGCTACGGGACTATCAGCTCCACCACTGCTCACGAGGTGGATACTCGATCCTGGTTCGAACTGCCACGTCACGAATATGAGAGGAGCTGACTAGATAACGACTAAGAAAGGTAGACCTTCTAACTATATATACGCTAGTAGTGTCCTAGCTTAAGTTAAAGAGTAGGGTAAGACGTATATATAAGTTAAGACTCTAACTAGAGAAGGATAGATAAAGCTCACGTAGGTGGCGTATATCCCTAGATTCTTTACGAGCGTCGTTAGTCTATCGCGGAGTAGATCTCTCGGCATCTACTTTAACTTAGGTAGGGACTGTCTATACTAGAAGAAGGCCTTGAACGTCGTCTGTCTACTTTAGTATAGAGACGGCCACTGGCTCGTCGACGTGGAGAAAGATCAGAAAGCTAAGCTGGATCTACTCTTAGTGTACGCTACTCGATACACCAAGCCCTCGAAGGAACCGAGGAAGGATCTTAGCGTTAGTTAGGAGACAGCGCACCGGATGTTCGGCCATATCAGCCGAAAAGCAGTTAGGCACTTGAACGATCATGTGATCGGTATTAGTGTCGAGGAGCAGGGAATTGCTCCGACATGGACAGACTGTGAAGTCTGTGTAGAGACAAAGCTTCACAGATGTGTAAGCAGGAGAGCTCAAAGTAAGCCAGCTAATCGTCTATTCTACCGAATAGGCATGGACCTGGTGCAGCTAAGAGAGAGGAATGAACGCTGCTACAATGGAGACCTTTGGATGCTCCATGCAGTGTGTCAGTACAGTAAGTGGCATGAGGCATGCTGTCTGGCGGATAAGAGCTCAGGCACTCTCAAGCGCACA
>QXCR01000379.1:0-11719 GCA_004380135.1 Stemphylium vesicarium | reverse complement strand
GCCATGCCATGAGTCCATCTCATCCCAATGGACCGCCATACCACGCGCAACCGCCGCCTAGCCAGCAATATGCCCAGCCCGTGACGCCTTACGCGCCTACGCCTTACATGAGTGACTATGGTGCAGCACAGCAGATTCGAAGAAAGCAGGTCCGAGCCACGCAGGCTTGCAATCACTGCCGCTCGAGAAAGCAAAAATGCGACGAAGCCCGGCCGTGCCAGTTCTGCAGAGAGAACAACTTCGACTGCCAGTACAAGGATGTTCCGCCACCCAAGTGCGTCGCCCCAACTTCATATTTGATCCTCCGCTGACGCTGTTCCAGGCAAGACAGAAGCATGATGGAGCTTCAAGAGAGCGTGAACAACATCTCTGACGTTTTGTCGCAATTCGTGGATCAGTTCAACAACTGGAAACAGGGCGTTGAAGCCAGACTTCCACCGACGCGAAACCATGACATGATTTCGAGTCACCCCTCACCTGAGGCCTCGTTCTCTGCACCCCAAAGAGATCAGAGCACTTCCAGATGGCCTACCCCCATTCAAGGGAGAGGACAGATAGCTAGGGTTCACAGCAACCTAAAGATGGAATCGCCAGTGGTTGCTCGCTCCAGCATGATGTCGCCTCTTGGAACGTCAGTATCTGCCCCAATCAAGCAAGAGTCGCAGTTTGCACCGCCTCCGCAGCAGTCCGCCACACCTGCCGAAAGTGTAAGGACCGATCGCAGCCATGCCACCGAAACCGGCCCTACGGAGCAGACGGGCCTCCAAGGAGACCACACTACCCCGGCGCATAAGCTGCTCGACGAATGGACACAGATGAACATTTTCTACCAAGGTATTCCCTACCTTAAGCGATTAACCGATGACGGCCGAGAAGTGTCAGACTATCCGATGCAGCTGGAGCAAGATCGCGGTTTGTTGCGAGTTTGGGGTGTTGGTGAGGGCCATGAACCGAATGACGGTGCGCAGGGAGCAGGTAGCCCCAAGAGCAGCAACGAATCCGATGCGCCCTCCCCAGCGCCCGGCAAAGATGGCCTGTGGGGTCACCCACCCTATGACCACCAAAGCCCATCCGAGCCCAGCAGCACACCGCGCGAAAGCTATCAAAGTGGACTTGGCCCAGATGGCCGGCCCGACTTTCGCCGTCATGTCATGTTTGACTTGCTCAAGTCCTACATGGACAGCATGCACATGTTTCATCCCTTTATAAATGAGGTCAAATTGGAACGCATGTTCCGGAAGTTCAGCAATCAGTACAGTCCAGAATCTCGCGGTACTGGCGTCCGATCACCTGCTGTTGACGGAGTACATCAGCCCAACCCAGGCATCAAGCGAAAGCGTTCTGCCAGTGGTATTGACGGCCTACCATCAGCCAGAGGGGAGATTGAGCGTTCGCTGCCCAATGCCATTGTTCTGCTCGTCCTTGCTCTGGGTAAGGTTTGCTCATACACAGCGCCACTGCCGGCACCGCAAAATCACGGATATATTCGAAATTCTCCCAACACGAATGACAGCTTTGTGAGCGAAACATTCGAGGATAGTTTCCCGCGGAATATTGACATTCTCCCGGGTATGACTTACTACGCTTACGCAACTGAAATTCTGGGAAACCAGCAAGGTGGGAACACAACTGCTCACGCACAAGCTATGCTTCTAGCCGCACTCTATCTTAGTCAATTTTCACGAGTTCTAGAGAGTTGGAGTTGGATTAGCATCGCTTGCCGGATGACTCTGGTCCTTGTTAAAGCCAACTACACTAAGCTTCTGCGCGCGAACAGCGAGAGAAGACAATCCTGGAGTTCAAAAGAACGATACCGGCTGAATCTCGTCATGTGTATCTATTGGACAGCCTTGCAGCTGGAATCGTCAGTTCTCTCCTATGGCCTGACGTGAAACACATCCTGACATGTTTCTAGCGATATCCTATCAGAGATGGGCACCTTACCACCCTCTGGCATCTCCGCACATCAAAGGGACATTATGTATCCTGAGAGAGTCAACGAAACATGGCTCCAAAAGAACAGCAGCGCCACGCAACCAGAAGACGTCACCGCAGGGCGGAGGGACGACTTGATGATGAAGCTCTATTCGACACAGACGTTCTTGCAAGTTACTCTGAACGTAGCGCAAATGAGTCTCGACCCCACCAGCGTCAAGGGAGTCGTCCACCACGCGCTCACCCACGTGGGTACCCTGAAGAAATGGCGAGAGCTCTCATTAGAGCTTTCATGGAGAGATGACGAGTACCCCTCAACCGACCTCAACATTGCTCGCGTGCGCGCCAAATACTATGGAGGCCTGTACATGATGTTGCGACCGTGCCTGGAGCTTGTGAGCCATATTTTGGAGTTCCCACCCCCCACTCCCAGTAGCACCCGCGGTTCTCAACACAACTCCTTATCGCCATACGGGCACACCGTCACAAACAGAAACGTGCAAATGGTCGAGCTGAGCGAATACCAAGAGAAGATTATCGAAATCGTTGGCGAATTAATCAACAGTGCTATCCAAAATACGATTGCATTCGATCGCGTGGGCGAGGAGCCCGGCAGCAACTACCAATACTTCACTCCTACGCGCAAGAAGAGGCTTGTAGTTACAAACATTTTCGGTACACTTCACGCGTAAGTCTCAGGCCTATTTTCCAATTCTAATATATCGCTAACATGTCACAGGCAATTTGGCAACATGCTCGTCTTAGCATACGTCTACAAATCCAAACTCTACCCTCTCCTACCGAGCGATACTTGGCTCACGAAGTCTACCCTCTCTGCCCTGTTTAAGCGCACTATCACCGTCATCGAAGAAGTCGCACCGAACTCGCCCATTCTACGCATGGATCTCGAGATCCTCAGGAACGTCCAGCGGCAACAAGATCTCGAATAGTATAACCAGGGTGACGGTGTTGGCATAATAAGTCCGGAAGCGAGAAAGATGACTCGGAACGGCTATGACTTGCTTCATTCAAGTGGTTGAGACGGACATGTCTTGCGGCGTAGCATCCACATTCAGAAGTCAAGACCACAGTTTCGAGCATGAGATGCAGTGGCCATCATATTCTACACGAGGCTGAAATACCAGGCTATCGATGGTGTGAGGGATTCGCAAAAAAGCCGGCTCGGGTGGCAACGCCGTCATTGTGCATGGATTTTGTTCGAAGGCTCGATCCAAGTAGAGACATTCCGCACCGCCAGGTCCCTTGCATTGAATGTGGCCAAACGAAAACTTGTCTTGTGCTGCGTCCGTCAAAACGAAGTAGCATGATAGACCAAGACGCCACGACCTTAGCTAGCGACGTACTATATACCCATATTCACAAGCGCTGCGCATGGCTGTGTCAACTCGCTAGGTACGACTCATCATAGCTGCCTATCTCTTGCGGTTTGGATGAGAGCTCACTTCATGCCTCTTCAAAGCCTATCTCAATGACTGCAGTTCTTTGGGGCTCACTTGAAGGTCGTGAGGAGCGCGATTGGCCCTGTTTTGGAAGTTCTGGACAATGTTCAGGGTCTCTGCGAAATACGAATCATGCCAGAAACAGGATCACGAAGGCTTACGCTGCCATCTCCCCCATGGCCGTACTTAGACCGACTCTAGTAGCGCAACGAGGATCCTGACACCTATAGCCTCGAGGCGCATGGGTGGAACAGAAATAGTAGATACCGTATCATCAATTTGTCACACAATTTGTCCCAGAATTCTCGTCTTCGGAGTTGCGCTATGTCCCGTTGCGCGAGTCTTTCAGTCAGACCACGACGACCCTTGTCCATGCGATTGCTCTCCGGCTCGCTGCGTGACGTACACGCGCATTGGTGAACTTACCCGATCAGGAATGTTATTTTATGCGTGAAGTCTAGACCGGTTTCGGTCAATAGAGCGAGGAGAGCGGATTAATTGAAGGTATCAGGAAGCGGAGTGTGCCACGCCTCGCTTCCCTTGCATACGACATGACGCTGCTAACCAGGGGTAGAGCGCGTAGCCCGCCCTCCGCGCCATGCTTCGGTTCGAGGCGCCTCGGCAGCGATTGCCCAGACATGATCGTGGGGGGAACTAGTTTTGGTGAGATGCGAGTGCAAATCGTGCACCTTGCATGGCGGCGCGTGTCGCCCTCATGCTGCGGTCTAGGTATAGGTTACATGCTTTGCAAATGCTCGAATGGACACTCCTCCGTACAATTGGCAACTAACGCTCTTCTAGACGTAACCCCCGAGCGATCCTTTCGGTTTACCGCCCCAACATGTGCCTTCAGAACACAGCAACTAGTGAGGCCCCCGGTAGGCACCAGACTCGAAGAGTTCGTCGAAATTGATATAAGAAAGAAGTTCCCGACCGCTCTCATTCCTCCTAGCCGAGTTTGCTCCCCCTACGGTTGATAGAGCAGAAACATACCGACGAGACGACTCCACGCCCATCACACGCGCTCCCGATCCCTGAGGCCTGAACTCCAACAGTTGCGACTAATGTCAATTGTGACATCATGAGCGTTGAACTTGAACCCACCATCGTCCATGGTTTCCAGCTCAAACCCACCTCCGCCTTAGGACCGTCGAGCATTACTTCCAAGAGCGATAGCAAGGACGACGTTGACGAGAGCGCCATCGAGGAAGAAGACTCCGACGATGATGCCTGGGAAGACTACCACAACGAGGAGAGCGGCCCTCCCAGCGTTGCCGACCACTGCCCCATGTTCCAGCGCGTCGACTCAATGCTCGGCCTCACTTCTCGTCGATCTCTCCTCACCACCGCCCTGCACCAGGATGACCGCGCTTCTGTTCTACAGAACACGGCATCGCAATCATCACCCGTCATCCGCCGCTCCCGCAAAATCACTGCCAACAGCCCATCCACAGGCAGTTCGCCCCAAGAGGACAGCGGCCTGATGATGAACCCTCAAGCTTCCCGCCCAAAGCCCATCATCATGACCACCTCCAGCGTACACCCACTGGCCATGTCTCCCAAGACCACCCGCAGAACCATGTTGGACACTGAGCTCAGCGAATTTCTTAGACAGAATTTGCTCTGTGAAAGGCAATGGAAGAACGCTACTGTCAACGCGGTAGTAAAGCGCCAACAGAGCGCTGTCAACCTTCCCGCCCTACGCCGTGCTATGACCACGGGCGATGTCAAGGGCCTCAACACCAACGAACAACAAGCCCAAATCAGACCCACCACTTTCAGGGACGACAACAAGCCCAGCAGTACATACAACCAGTTCTTTAACTCTGGCCTGGGCGACTACCATAAGACAGGATGGTAGTTTTGTGTTTCTAATATTCGCTCTGAGCATGTCAGATTTCTTGTCCACTCCGCTTGGTTGGGTACAGCCATAGGCGCCTCTCCAACGGCAAAAACCTAGAATTGCATGCTTTCCTGTTTATATCGATTTCCGACGCAGAGTGATACCCTCGGTATCTGACCTATGACTATTGCTTGGAAACACGAGAGCCGCAAATCAATACCCAGCCAAAGCTCACGCGATCCCCGACACGGCGCCAGCGCGACCACAACAAATGCAGGCCTTTGAATCGTGGGATGAACAAGTGCTCGATCGGGAGCCAGGGCGTACACTTGGAAAGAAAGCGGTGTCCCGACCGCAAAGGCAAGCGCGATCCGTGCTACATCTCCGTGTGCATTCCAACAAATCGTCGATGAACAGTCTTTGCGGCAAGGTGTTTTATCCGTATGCACGAATGGGCCTCGAGATGGACCGCGAGCCGTTCCGATCGATATCGCCGACTCGCGATGTATTGGGAACGTACAGGTCACGTGCAAATCGGCCTCGCCCGGGAGCAAGACCCGAGCTGGCACGTGCCTGCACCACAAGTGAGCACCTTCGTCATCGCCAACGCGTCTGCCGAGACACTTTGCTGCGAGGGTGGTGGACACAGACAATGGCTGCACATTTCTCAGGCTTTTCACGCGCGCCCTTATAACTGGCTTGCAGGTGCTGTGTTGGCGACTGTGGCTTCCGCTGAGTGAGCCGCAATCTGCTCGCTTTGGGCCGTCGCAACGGCGGTGAAACCTGCGATCCGGAGGGGCCACCAAGTCGACACAGGCCCAGAGCCCTGCCCCAACTCAACCAATCCGGGACAACCCTATCCTCGCGTAGCGTCGCACTCGGGGAGATGGATTCTAGACTGGCGGCGAACGTGCTCTGTCCTGATTCGGCTGCCGAGACTGGCCTAGTGCGGGGCATGGGCTTCCGCGAGGCCGTTTAGCTGCCGTGCGCCCTTACGTATCGTATCGTCTTACTTGCGCTCGCGTTACGAAGAAGCCGGTGAATGACACTGCCAGTCTGAAGCATGGTATAGCAAGCCCAGGAATCTTTGCGCAATTGCGATAGGCTAGATTCGTGGCCTTTGTCTGCTACGCCCGATGGCCTTGCTCTGTTTCGTGGTGCCCGACACGCGCAACATGTGTAGCGGCCCAACGTAAACGTTTCTTCCATCAGCCGAGCGAAGCGGACTTTTGTTTCGTGGTTGGAAGTCGGTGGTTGCGGGTCGCGGGTCAGGAGACCCCACCATGGCTAGAAAACTTTGGCGAGGCATTTAGGTCAAGTGCCCCGCCATCAGCGCCTTTCGACATCCTAATAGCACCGACTTCTGGTATCTCTGGTTTCCAGCGCGTAGCGCATGCTCATTTACCAGGCATAATTGCGTCTCGAATAACACCGCCTCTTCGTCTGCCGCGAGCCAGCCTCATCGACACTAATTTTACTCAGGTTCGTGAGAACGGGCCATCGAGGAGTCCTCCACCGGATGCCCGCATAGCCATAGGGTCTGTTTTGGGTACTGCCAGTACGCTGCGTTGCTGTCTTGGTCAGGCTTGGCTCGTGCCCGGACTCGAATCTCAGGCTGCTACTCCAAGGTCCGTAAAGAAAGTCATCATCAAACATCGCGATTACCAACTTTTCACAGACATCATCACCATCAGACCGGTCAATTGACTCACGGTAAGCACGTCTGAAGAAGAATAAGCCGTGGTTTTAGCTACGTATTCTAATTCGAGGACAGCTCCTTGGAAGATTTCCATACAACTACAGCAAGTTTGAACAATCTGCTCTTGCAACCTAATTTAACATTAGACAGACGGAAGGGCTTATCACACTTCTAATCGTTTGCCACAAGAGTATTTTGTGAAGAAAAAGAAATTTGTTAGGTAAACGTCGCAACTCCGTTGTTAAACATCTTCGCACTAACCTTTAGAAAGGCATAAGATAAAGCCAAGCCTAGAAACCCCTTAAGAGATACTTTGCCAAACTATGACTTTACAAAAAGGGCCTGGAAAGCAGAAGATTACGAGCGATTGCATTATGGAAGTGAAAGACGGCGTAGTAGCTGTGAAACGACCCGATAGTACGGATAAATCGTTTTCTAAAACGGATTCTAAAGTGTATCTCTACGAAGGGGATGAGATTTATTGGACAGATGACTGCGAGTATTTGCTCTCAGGATAATGAGACGTGTTAATTATGAAAGCGCGGCGCGTTGGTTCTGACGGAAGTACCACTACTACCCGTTCTGTTCCACGTGTACATTGTTGTTCTTCAACCGCTGGGATGTGCGCTTTTATGTCCAGCGAAACATCTTTTGAGTCAATAAACTCATGACATATGTAGAACTCATTCTTGAATATCACAACTGAAATTCGGTTCGAGTCATCCCGTAAGAATCCGATTGCTTTGTGTGCCTCAAGGGGATAGATTCGCATGATACTGGGTGCACTCGGACTGAGCAATTTGCTCAAAATATCCGCTTCAGCAAGCCCATCTGGAGTTGTACACGGAGGCTCCATGAGAGGATGGATGTTGGTGTCATCCCCACCACCTTGGACAGCCATAAGTCTCTTGTCGGTGCCTGATGAGCTTAGAGCTCCCGTGACCGTGGCAATTACTTGATTTCCGGATGCTCCAATCACGTCCATAGAGACGGCTTCTTGGGTTGCTGCAGAAAGACCTTGAGCACCCTGGTTGCCGGAAACCTGGCATACTTGTTTCGCAGAAATAGGGTCATTCATCTGGGTCCAATTGTTGACTTTGACTTGGCTTTCGTGGGAATCGCCCAGAGTACTTGCGTTTTCGGCAATATCAGGATGAACGGTGGGTGGAAGTCCCGTTGATGTTTGACTCTCGGAACCGCGCCTTCTCTTGGGACCAGGGCCTATGGAGTCGTCATGGGGACGTTTGGAACTCAGAGATGCCCCCGAACAATCCGTATCCTGCTCAGAAAAGGACTTTTGGGCGGCATGACTACAACTGCGCTTTAGAAACGTCTGCCATACGTGGAACTCAGATCGATCGGTTACTAGAGAACGATCAGGGCTCCGGAGTTTCCACAAATGTGAGTGTTCCTCTGTGCCAAACGCCTGGGAGAGAAATTCGGTGGCTTCCAAGAAACGTAAAATTCGGCGACCCCGCCTTTTAGCATAGTCGGATTCTTTCTCAATGCTGGTCTGGGCCTTTTGATGCAGATTCGACTTTGCCGCCCCTGCCGTCTCTGTGTTATTAAATTCAAGCGGATTGAGGGTTGATATGTCGACCAACGTTTCCTCTAAAGTCATCTTCTTGCCTCGACTTGATTTTGCAGCTTCCTTCAACAGCTTCCAACAGTAGCAGAGGAGATCAAGTTGAGCGGCTGTTTCCCCGTCCGCGGCTGCACTTTCTATGATCTTCATGATATCTTCTGGATGATCCCCCCGTGCCTGAATGGCGATCTCTGGTGATCCAATGGTCATTGTTGAGTAACGGATCTCAGAATGTTTACAGAAGGATGGTATTGGGCGAGTAGATGAGCGACGACAGGTGGCTGAGCGACGGCGGGTGGATGAGCGACGACAAGTAGACGAGCGACGACAGGTGGTTGAGCGACGGCGGGTGGATGAGCGACGACAAGTAGATGAGCGACAACAGGTGGTTGAGCGACAACAGGTGGCTGAGCGACAACAGGTGGTGGAGCGACAACAGGTGGTTGAGCGACAACAGGTGGTTGAGCGACGACAAGTAGATGAGCGACGACAAGTAGATGAGCGACAACAGGTGGTTGAGCGACAACAGGTGGTTGAGCGACAACAGGTGGCTGAGCGACAACAGGTGGTTGAACGACGGCGGGCGGATGAGCGTCGGCGGGTGGACAAGCGACAGACTAGCATCTGACCTAGCGCTTGGATGCACTTCACCATGCATAAGCCATCCCGAATGCCAAGTCGGCTTCACTCCTCACTTCCAGCTGGTGGCGCGTGCCGTCCAGACTGTCCATTTTTTTGCGATCAGTCGTCTTGGCGCTTACCCATGCGGTAGCTAAGCGAGAAAACCTTACCTCGACGACCATGAAGCCCGCGCTGCTGTGACGTTGTGCGTTCAGACCGCAGTAATAATGAGCAACGCAGCACCAATGTACGGTTGGACTAACACACACGACGCATCATAATCTGAATGCTTTTGGTAGGCACATGTCCGCTGAACGGGTGTTTCTTTTCCATTAAAGCACCTGCGTGCATGAACTCGCCTTTGTGCACGAGTAAGGCTATGTTTGCATGAAACAACAGCAGCCGACTAAGCCCAATAGCGGCAATGGCAAGTGCATAAATCAACGGCTTGTTTCGACTTTCCTATCCGGGAGGCTGGGTTGTCGCCCAGCCGCGGGCGCCCGTGCCTTCACTGGAATGGCGTGAACGGTGCACGGTCAGAGAGACTTGTTTGGTGACCGAGGCGCTTTTTGACGCAGGAGAGAACATTGTTCCACCCAGCCAGATCACTTCTCCACGAACTCTATGGCCAAACGAACGACCTGTACAATGCGCTGTGGATCTCACGAGAAACGGGGGTTGTAACATGAGTTTGTGGTTGCCCAGTCCCTTCCACACCAAGCCGAATCATCTAGCATCCCCTTCTTCAGACGCAAGCGCCTCTGGCTCCAGCCGTGTTGCCGATACCCTATGCAACCAAATCTGCTTGATGGCCAAACGAAGGGTCGAGACAAAGCACGAGATGGAACGTGTCAGAGAGTGCATTAACGAGCGAACCACTGCACATACAGGGTCCAGGTTAGGGCCAGGTACCACGGCTGAATTCATCGTCTGATACGAGAAGTTGGCCGATTTGTAGTCATTCCACACGGAGTTTAGCGGCGCCTGATCTGAGCCACGTTCTATGGCCTGTATGAATGGCAGTTCCATGCGATGCGCTCTACGCATAATTACGTGCGTTTCTGCGGCAAGGGTGCGCGGCAAAGGACCGCCACGAACGGGCCGGGAAAGCACATGCGCTCCCCACATCGTCATTTGTTAGTCCTCGCTTCAACCTCTACCCAACTATACGTTTGGGTAATACTGCTCAGTACAGACTGGACGGCGCTTAAGCCGGTTTCGCTGCCAGCACCCCGTGGATGGGCTAGAGTGGGTCGGTTCTGTGCCTTCGCTTCGACAGACGCCACATTGGGAAGAAGATTCCACACGACGATCGCATGCTCCACGCAAGTCAGACCACCGTTCTGCAGAATAAAGACAAGTATCTCCGTGTCTAGACCCATTCGTAGGATATTAGCCATGCCGATAGGCTTATCTTTCTTAGGTTATTATGCTTCCGTCGCTTCGCTCACAGGGGTTGATTGCCGTAATATATGATTGCCTCGCATAAGGCTTGAGCGCTATCCATTTCTTGCCTTTCATTCCTTCTAGTATTTTGCCTGCTGCCTACCCGTAAGACATCCGGTCCATATCTCGCAACCTCCACCGCCTTCCGTCATGACTCCTGCATCGCGCAAATGCACGTGCAACTGTTACGAACTTGTCAGAATTTGTTACAATTGGTTGCGAGGAACAACCAAGAGACCGGCCGATCCTGAATTCGCATGTTGTGGCTCGTCAGTCATCACTGGCTCGAGCACTAAAGCGACTTCAGTGTACAACCGAGATAGCCTGAGGACTACCGCGGGCCGTTCAGCCACACAAGATCTGAATCTAAAGGCGGTTGAACCCGGAAGTGCTGCTCTCGTCCGCTACCCCCATAGCAGTGACTTTGTATTCCGAACACCTACACGGCCCGACCAAGAGAGACCGAATACTGGCTCAAGCTGCGCGAGCACACGATCCACGCCGACAAAATACGACGGCAACTACAGTATTGTCAAACCTACATTACTTTCTACTCCCTTTATGAATCATAAAGCAAGTCAAAAAGCCATACTTTACCAACCAGGATCTGCTCAAAGCAATGCGAAACCCTACAGCAAAATTGAACTCGAGAAGTATACAGCTGAACTCTGGGATAAACTCGAAAAAGAGACAATGCCCCTTGAGGAGGACAAATAATTGAAAGTCTCTTTCTTGGAGGAGCACGGAACAGGAAGGACGATGATGATCGTGCATATTTGTCTGAAATGACAATTTCGAATTACTATGTATTCCCTAGTTGGAGGTATCTTGCAATGCTGTTTACATCAACTCCGTACTATATTTTGTTCCCAATACCCTGCGATATGATGTGACTTGACCTTCTGCAACCGTGCGAGATGCTAGTTATCCAAGCTTCGACTTCTTTATACAGCAACTGACAGCCACCTGCCTACGGAAAGTACAATCTCCCAAGGCCATGCTCGAATCTTAGCTCACCAAGAAATTGGCACAGATTGATACACGGATTAGGTATAGGCAATATGTGGTGAGCATCAGGAGAGAGACATGGACCATGCGGAGGCCCCCCACATATTGCCTATACCTAATCC
>QXCR01000378.1:0-11784 GCA_004380135.1 Stemphylium vesicarium | reverse complement strand
GTTTGCTCCTCTGTTACAGTAAGCTTTGAGATTCCAGGCCGTGTTTGGCGTCGATTTGTGATTCCGTGAAGCCGATCAGAGAGCCGCTGATGTTGTACGCTAAAGGCTGCAGCAGCGCGTCGCAGGCTCTTGAATTGGCCTAAGTTATAGGCCTGAAGAGCAAGATCAATTCTGCCTTCTTCGTACGATGAGTTAGGCTTGTTTTGAGATTGCATTGCACTTCGTACGTGGTGTTCGCGATGCCAAGAAAAAGTGGCCGGCTCACTGGGGTGGCCGGCTCACTGGTGCTTTACGTTATAAGAAGAAGAATCTTCGTTACTTTATAGATACTAAGTCTAGTTATTATACTAGCTATATTTCTATAAAGGCGGAGTGTAGTCTTTTTATTTCTAAGGAAGAGTGAGAGAAGGTTTAGTAGGATAAGCGTAAGAAGAAGCTAGAGCTTGCTCGGGCCAAGGAGGCTATAGCTCGTCTTTGTTGGGAGCTTCTGAAGGTAGAGGCGTGAAAGCATTCTTATGCTAATTATAACCTCGCGATCCTAAATCTTTAGGAACGTACTAAAGAGAAGGCTAAGAGGAATTCTACCTCTAGTACGGAACTTCCTACTATTAAACTATTACTACCTAAACTATTAGCTAATCTAGGCTAGTTATAGGCTAACGTCTTTAATCTCTCTTTTAATTACTTCTTCTTTTTTACGAATATAATCTTAATTCCTTTAGAAACTTCTAGTAGTATTTCTATACTAGTAACTTATAATTTATTAGATTTCCTTTAAGTTTCTAAGTATTATAGCTCTTAGGCTATTCTTTCTACTTAACTAAGTACTTTTACTAACCTCTAAACTTCTATAGGTCCTTAATTTCTTTAACTTTATACTTATTATCTTTAAGCTTTATATCTATTACTAGCTTAGTATTTAAGGGTACTAATTCTAGTAGTTTCTTATAGAAGATAAGATAGATGCGTATATCTAGTAGTAATTAGAGTTTATAATTTACTAAACCTATTACCTCTAGAACTTTAAAGGGTTCTATTTAAAGGTTATCTAATTTTCTATATAGCCTCTTAACTTTTAAATTTTATCTTAATAAGAGAACTTTATCTCCCTCTTTAAAGATTAGTCCCTTAATTCTTTACTTATTCGCGCTTCTAGATATTATAAGGTTCCTCTAAGCTATATTCTTACTTAGTTCTTTATAGAGTTCTTATATAAGGCAGGCTTTATTATCTACGCCTACTATAATACTTTCTATATCCTTTAGATCTTAATAAGTAACTAGCTTATATCTATAATTTATATAGTGCGGTAAGTACTTCGTAGTTACTAATTTCGTGCTATTATAGGCTAATTAAGCTATTAGTAAGAGTTTAACCTAGTTATCTTATAGCTTATTAGCGTATATCCTTAGATACTATTCTAGTGTCTAGTTTATTTATTCCGTCTAGCTATCCGTTTTAGAGTAGAAGCTAGTTAATAGCTTCTTTTTTACACCTAATTTTACTAGGAATGTGTCCTAATACTTAGACGTAAATAATTTGTCATAATTAGTAATAAACTCTTTAGGCATCCTATGCTCTAATACTAGTGCCTTAGTAACTTTATACGCGCATTCTTCTACTATAATAGTCTCTTCTATAGGCATAAACTTTATTGCTTTAGTTAGTTAATCAATAATAACTAGTACTATATTATAGAGTCTTACTAATTCTAGTTCTAATAATTTTAGGAGCTTTATAATAAAGTCTATTATTATACTAGTCTATAGTTATTCTAGCGGCTATAAGGGTTATAGTAGGCTATAGAGCTTATGTCTCTTAGGCTTATTCTAGTAATATGCTAAATAGTTACTTAGGATATTCTATACCTATACTCGTAAGCGTGGTATAGTAAATACCTTTACTAGTTATCTAACTATTTCTTCTAGTCCTACGTGTCTATATTCTAGGGACTCGTGTAGTTCTATAATAAGGTCTCTCCTTATATATAAGGGTATATAGATTTGTTCTTTTAAAACTATATCTTAGTACTCCTTTTCGTCTTGTAATAGTTCGTCGGAGCCGTTTGCCTCGGGCTCGAACTGCTAATTAGCTGCTTCCTGCTGCCAATGTTGTTGTAGCGTCCCTACCTGCGCGGTTACCTTGGCTATTCTGGCTAGTTCCGGCTAGTTGTACTTAAGACTGCCGTCGGGCATCTTCTTAAGTACTGCGTCGTGTGGTTCCTTATAACCTTCTTCTCGTAGATTAGATCTTCGGCTTAAAGCGTCTACCGCTCTATTAAGCGTTTTAGCTTAGTAAGTAATTTTAAAGTTAAACTAAGAAAGTATCTTAACTTATTAGACTTATCTTCTATTAAGCTTCTTAGTTATTATAAAGCTTATTAGGTTCTAGTAATTAGAAAATACTTTAATCTAGTCTAGAAGTTCTAATAAGTATACTTTCTATTATTTAAAGGCGTTAACTACTCTAAGTAGCTTCTTATTATAAATATTATAGTTAAGTTCTACTCTAGAGAACTTTCTAGAATAGTAGAATACTAGTCTCTACTTCCTATTATTATATAGCTATGATAGTATAGCGCCAAGTATATAATCTAACGCGTTAGTCTCAACTCGCGTCTTATATCTAGGGTTATATATCTTAAGTATAGGGGCTTTAAGAAATACCTACTTTAGTTAGTTAAAAGCCTCTTAGTATTCCTTTTCTTATTTAAACTCTACTTCTTTCTTTATAATCTCTATAAGTAGTATTATAATCTAGAAGTAGTTCCTAATAAACTTTCTATAAAAGTTTATAAATTCTAGAAAGAATTATATATTCTTAACTATTTTAGAGGTTAGCTATTTCTATATAGTCTAGATCTTTTTTAGATTTATTTTTATATCTTCTATTAAGATAATAAACTCTAGGAATTCTATTTCCTTTATATAGAATTTATACTTTATAGGTTATAGGTATACCTTATATTACTTAAGCTTCTATAGTACCTTCTTTACATATTCTATATATTCTTCTAGCGTGCCTTTAGAATATATTAGTATATCGTCTAAGTAGGCGGCTATAAAGATTCCTAGATACTTATAGAGTGCCTTATTAATAACTACCTAAAAGATTACTAGCGCGTTTATTAATCTAAACGGCATAACTATATACTTATATAGTCCGTACTTCGTTTTAAAGGCGGTCTTCTACTTATATTCTTTAGTAATTTAAATATAATAAAATTCTTTCTAAACGTTAAATTTTATAAATTACTTTACTCCTTAGAGTTAATTTATAAGTTCCGTTATTAGTAGTAGTAGGTATTAATTCTTTATTATACTACTATTTACCCTTTAGTAGTTAATATATAGTTGCTACTTTCTATTAGCTTTCTTAATAAATAGTATAGGCGAAGCTATTAGGCTTTCGCTTTCGCGTATGAATCGTTTACTTAGGTTCTTTCTAAGGTACTCGCGCAACTCTAGCTCGTGCTCGGGCGCGATTAGGTACATTAGTCCTAGGACGAGCTTAGCTCCTTCTTAGATGTAGATCTCGTAATTCTAATTCTAGTAATCTACTAACTTAGTTACTTTTATTTCCTTAAATAGTTCTCTAAACTTATTCGTATTATATTCCTTTAGAATATTTAGTAGTATAAGCCTTTTTTTTATAGTTGTAGCGCGTTTTAACTATATAACTCCTATTTTCTTAGGGTCCTTCTTATAGATTCTTACGATCTTATAAGATAAGATCTTACTAATCCTCCTATTCTTAGATAAGCTCTAGACTATTAGGCGTGTCTCTTTTCGTACTCTGGCAACCTTGCGCGTAGGTTCTCGGCCGAGTATTATCTTCTTTAGCCAATTAATAGCTAGATTATGCTTAATTAACTAATTATAGCTAATTAATATATCTTCTTCTCTAAGATCTATAATGTTAATATTCGTCTAGTCCTTTATCCCTACTACGTCTAGTAATACTAGTTAGGTCTCTAGCCTTATTATACCGCCCCTATATCCCATAGGGTTGTCGTTAGCTAATACTACTTGTACTAACTATTTCTTAGCCTAGTAGGGTATATTATATCTTTCTACTACTTATGACGAGATAATTATCTAGATAGTATTACTATTAATAGTCGCTATTATCTTATATCTATATACTAAGACTTCTATTCTTAACCTAAGGTTCTATAGATTTATATCTCGTACGTTATAAAGGGTCGTTTTAGGACTACCTATACTAGCGTGACTCTATCCCTAGTAGTATCCTAGTTTTTTAACTACTTACCTTTCCTCTTCTTAGGAAAGTAGCCTGCGCCGTACTTAGCGTTATAGTGGATGGTGCATCTATTATCGTGGTAGAAGCTCTAGTAAATATTCTAGTAAGGAATTAATTCTAGTCTCTAGCTTCGTGGCTTTAGTGTTTATTTTTTACTTTATAAATTAGGTAATCGGCTGCCTTATAAATCTTTAATAATAGGGTACTATAATAAGGGTTGTTTACCCTATAAGTATTCTCTATTTATTATTAATAGAAGAGGTATCTATATTAGTAGTGCTTCTATAGAAGCTCTTAATAAGCTTCTTCTCTTCCTAACTTATAGATATAGCATCTATCCCTTTAGTAGAATGTCTAATGCAAGAGGTCGTAAGGAATAGGTCCCTAGCCCGTAGGCACGTTCTTCGTGTACCATTCGTCCTCGACTGGTCTGTCCTTGCTTGCATCTTGTAAGCGCTGTCGTACCGTTGCTACGTGGACCTTCAAGTCGGTTAGCTAGACCTCGTCCTAACTTGTTATATCCTTGGCTTTGACTGCTTGGGGAAGGAGCTTATACGTGGCGTTATCTAATAGCTAAGCTTCCTTATATAGTTCTATATCGCTAACGTTACTATTAGTAGATTATTCCCTAGAATAGGGCGTGTCTTATCTAATTATTCTAATCTTAATAGCTCTCTATTATTCTTTATTATTCTCTAGGTAGTCTCTATAGAAGTATCCTTCCTTTCTATATTAGAGATATACTTTATTATTATAGCGTTTCTATCACTCTTTCTTAGAAAGTCTATTATTAAGCTCCCTTCTAGGTTTTCGTCTTTTAGTCTTATCTTATACTTTGCTAGTTATAATAGCGTCTCTATTATTATTATATCTACTACGCTATCTTCTTATATTAGCCACGTTAGGTTAGAAGTATTTCTTTTAGTTATTCTATTCCTAAAGTTAGTTGTTAATGCGTGTGGCTAGCTTAACTAGAGCGTGTAGTGTTTTGGGCTTATCGTGGTGTATAAGACTATTCTTAATATTCTCTTTTAGGCCTGCCTCGAAGACCGTTTAAAGCGCCGTATTATCCTAGTTGATCCGCGCTTATAGTTACTTAAACTCCGCCGTATATACTAATACTAACGAGGTTTGCCTTAGGCGGGTAATTTTCTTTTTAGCCTAGTTCTTAGCGTCTACCTCTCTAAAGATGCGTTCTATTTCCTATTTAAATTCTATCTAACTTATAAATAAGACTTACGTTTCTACCTTTATTCTTTTATAGGTTACGTTAAGTAGATAGTTATCTATATAGAGTTATATCTAAGTAGAAGTCTTATCCTTTATATACGTGCTTACTATAAGAATCTTCTCTTAGTTATTAGATATTTTATTATACTCGTAGTATAAATAGGTGTAAGTAAGAAATATTTATAATTTCTTCTAGTCTCTACTATATTTTTTAGGTAGCACTATCTTAGGTTTCTTTATAGTAGTAGGTTATTTATTAGGTATAGCTATTAGCTAGTTTATAAGCTAATTAATTATACTTATTATCTTAGCTATCTATTATACCTAAGTATAGGCCTATCGCCTAAGGTTCCTAAGTTCCCTAATATTAGGGTTCTCCTCTATATCTAAGTCTAATGCGTTAAGTATTTTATTATAGGGTAGCTCTTATAAGGGTCCTAGGCCTTAGGCTATATTACCTTAAGTTACTTATAGAGATAATATTCTATTAACTTTAATTAGGCGTATTTAGTAAATACTTTCTATAGAGTTTATAGATAGTTAAAGTATTATATAGAGTTTAGTAATACTTCTTTAGTTCTAGTCTATACTAAGGTAGGTAAGATATTATATAGTAGTAGGCCTATAAAGTTGTCTAGTAACTAAGTAAAATAATAAGTATTTAAGTAAAGATAATTTAATTTTATATAAGTAATAGAATAACTAATTAGTAATCTAAGTAAGAGATATAACTATATAAGTTAACTATAATAAAAGAAATAATAAAACCTTTCTATTCTTATATTCTTCTTACTAAGTCTATTACTATCCTAACTATCCTATTCTCTAGAGATAGTTAGGATATCCTACTATTCTAAGGACCTCTACTATCCTAGATAGTAGATCTTAGCGGGACGGTATATTACGTAATCCGTGTGCTATTATCCTATAGTTCTCCGCTATCCCGGATGGCGAGCCTTGGCGGGATGGCACGTCACGTGATCTGCGTGCCCCTCGCTGATCATTATCCTTCGTTTCGTGCGACAGCTGGCCTCCAGCTTCGCTTTCCCTGACCGAAGGATTCGACCTGCTGTTATCTGTAACAATCTCCTTCTATATCTAAGTAGGTATTAGAAGAGGTTTTAATAACCCTTATTTTCCCTCTCTTTATAGCTTACTTCTACTATAAACGTCGTAGTTTCTAATATACCTTTAGGCGTTATCTACTATTCTTAGCTAGAAGTAGTCTCTTATAAGTATCTTATAGGTTACCTCTCTTCTAAAGTAATTTATAATAAGAGACTTATAAGTCTCTTAAATAACTTAAGTATATATTAGCTTATTTTATAGTACTTATTTTATCTCTTAGTATATTAATACTCTATTATTAATTATATATTCTATAATAGAATACTTTAGGCCTAAGCTTAGTAGGAACTTTCTTTCTTTTTACTTAACTACTTGTTACGAACCTAAGAAGACGGAGCACGGCAACCTATATATAGAAGTGATAAAGAAGTTACTTTATATAGGTTAAGTAAATAGCTAACCTTTAAGAACTAATAGATAGTATTACCTTATAGCTTATATAATTCTATAGTCTTAGTAGAAAGCTACTATAAGATAAGTTACGTAACGTAAACCACCACCGAGTGGCCCGACCCACCGAGTGGCCCAGAATCTCTTGGCGCGACTAACACATGTTACGAATCTTCAATTTAATCACTATTAAATAAGGAGCTAGCGTACGTCGTACTCGCATCTAATTTAGAAGATACCTCTATATCCTTTTTACATGTTCGCGCGTTGTGCCTAGTTCTGCCGCAGTTCCCACAGCGCCGTACAGCTAGTTAGGCTGGTTCTTGATTACCACTACTACGAGCCTTCTTTGATCGCTAAGGCCCTATAGACGCCTTAGCAGCTACCTAGGCTGCTGCCTCACCATACTCTATTATACCACCATGCTAGATATGCTTGCGTTTGCGCGTTTTTCTTTTAGTTATTACTACTAATTGCTCTTTAAGCTTATAGACGCGGGCAGTTAGTAGCGCGTTTTAATATAGTATAAGCTCGCCGCCCTTAATAAGCTAAGAAAAGCTAGCCTATATAATAATAGGCGAGCGAGTAAGAGAATCGCGTATAAGCTTTAACTAAGATCTAAACTCATAAGTATTACTTAGAGTCTTTAACTATTATAGCGTTTCTAGAAGGAGAGGTGCTAGTAGGGTACGTAGCTATACTTTAAGGCAATCTAATACTACCTACGCGTTTATAGGGACTATCCCTAAAGCCTTAAAAGCCTTATAGTAGTTTACCTCTATAAATACGTTAAAAAACGCGTCCTTAAAGGTAGGGAGGAAGCCTTCCTTATTAATATAGAAGACGCATTAGCGTGCTAAGTCTTATACGCGCTAAGAGTACTTGCGCTTTAATAGTAAGAAGTAGACTACATTAAGTGGCTAAAGGATATGCGATAAGTAAGGTAGTATATAGAGGGTGAGGATCTTATATTTAAGGTAATAGTCCTTAAAATCCTAGTTAAGGTGGCTCTTATAGCTATCTAAAATAAGTAGCTAGTATACTCCCACCTAGCGCGTCTTTATATGCGCGTTAAAGTGCTTTAACTACTCTAGACTAAGCGTATTATTAGTTTAGCTATTCTTAGAGACTAAGAGCTTCTAATTATGCGGTATATCTACCTTCTTATATTACGCTAAGATGTAGACGCGTCCCTTATAGATAATAAAGGGCGGGATTGCGTACCTAGTAGCGCAGATACTCTAGATTACTGTAACCCACTCGCGATTACCTAGCTAAATAAGCTTAGAACGAGCGCGTCTCTCTGCGCTAGTAACGACCTTTATTAAGCTAATAACGCCTATCTAGAAGCCTGTCTCGTTAAAGTTGTGCACGTTGTCGTCGTGGACGCCGTACTTAGCTTTAGTGTCCTCTACTAGCTTAAACTACGCGCTAATTGTCTCTAGATCTTCCTATAGTATCCTCTGCCTATTCTTTGCTCAATTAAAGGCTATCTTAAGCTTATTTAAGCGCGTTATAAAGCGCTTAGCCTAGTATTTACTAACTAGCTTACTACCGCGCACACCTAGCACTTTATCTGCCATATCTGCTACCTCGCATAGCCGGGGCGCAAATCCTCGCGAATTAAGGTCGAGGATATATTAGACGATTATTTATTCTTTAGTCGTAGTAAGCTTTTAGTAGTTAGGAGCTATCTCTACGCGAAAGGGCAGTCCTTAGGCGCGATAAGAGAGCGTGCGGCGTTTAACGTTAAAGGCCTTAGTAGTAGCTTAGTAGCTTTAAAATTAGCTAGATTTATAGGCTTAGAGAGTAAGCTATAGCCTCCCTTCGTGTTCTAGCGATAACGCGTTAGGTAGTTAAGGCATGTTGGGTAGAGGATATAGGAGCGGGGCTTGGTAAATTTTGGGCCACTTGGTGGGTTGGGCCACTCGGTGGTGGTTTACGTTATATCTTATAACATTCTATAATATCCTATAATATCCTATAAAGTATTATATATAGAATATATAAGACTTTATAGAATATATAGAATATTAAGTTATATTCCCTAAATATATAGCTACTAGATAGCGTACTTATATAGTTACTATATTTAACTTTAAAATCTAAGAATTAATATTTAATTCTTAAACTCTTAAGTTATTTATTAATCTTTATATTATACTTAACTTATTTTATTAATTACGCGCTTAGCTTATTTCTAAGAACTAATTCTAAAACTCTCTAAGAATAAATTTTTATAATTTAAATACTCTTAAAATAAGTAATATAGTAATAGATATTCTAGATATAACTATAGACGCTACTTATATCTTAGTATATAGTAATAAGTCTAACTTATACTATAGCGACTATAGTAAGCTTAAAGCTTAGCTACTCTAAGTTAATAGATACCTCTATATTAAAGAAAATAGAATTAATAATAATAATAAAGTTATATAGACTACTACCTTTCTTTATAGTAACGTAGAGAAGTAGGCTAACTCTATCTTATATTAATATATAAATAATAACGTTAATAACTAAAATAATATTAACTTTATTAATAACTAGAACGTCTTTAAAGCTAAGATAAAAGAAGTCTTTTTACTTTTTAAGAAATTAATAGTTATAATATAGAAGATTTAGAAACTTAGATAGACTAAGTCTACTACTAATTATATAACTAAGTTCTAATAATACTCTATAGTTATTAACTAGAAAAATAACGCGTTAATATAGATATATTAATAAGGTCTTAAGCTAACTATACGTAAAGAACTTATATAAAATAAATCTAATTTTAATATACTTAATAAACTTATAAATAAAGCTCTTAAAATTAATAATAAGTTATAAAAGCTTATATTAGAGGAAAAATTACTTTATTAAAGAATCTATATCTAAGAGCTTATAAATAACTAACTAAGATACTAGCTTTAATATTTATACTCTAAATAAGGATATTAGTAAAGTTATATATCTTAAGTCTCTAGTATATATACTATAAATAGCTATAAACCTATATATTTTAATAATATTAATAAGAGACTAGATTAACTAAAGTTTTAGCGTAATAAGAGTAAGAAGCTAATTACTTACTATACTTATAGTAAAGTAGGCTATATAGTATAGAACTATTATAGTAAGAATAAGATTATATAATAACTTAACGTACTTAGAAAGACTAGTAAACTAGCTAATAAATTATAGGAAGTTATTATAAAATTTATAATTAAATACTAAGTAGATAGTAGAAAAGATATTCTTAAAGAAATTAAGAGCCGTACTATTATAAGAACTAAGTACCTAAATAACTCGCTTATATCTAATAAGAAGTACGATATACTAAAAGAAGATATAGTAAAGCTACTACGCACTAAGCACGATAAGATAGCTATATTTAAGAAAAAATATTAACTAAATACGCCCTATATAAGTCTACTAGAGATAAAATTACTATTATTTTAGATTAATAGCATACTTTACTACCTTAATAAGAAACTAGTAGATTATACTATAGAAATCTTAAATATCTTATAAACTATATAATAGCACTTCTATAATCTAGCTTATAAAGTTAATTAAGATTAAAAAAATATTCTTTTAGAGATTAAGAAGTTCTTAATAATACTAAAGAATTTTAAATAAGTTAAATAGGCACTATAAGTATAGAATAAATTTATAGTTATACCTTCTAATAAAAATATCTAAGAGGTAACTCTATATACTATAGAATTAGATAGCTAGATAGTTAAGATTCTAGAATAAGATATTTAAGAGTTTATATAATATTTTTAGAATAGTAAACTTTTATAGGCTAAAGAAGTAAAAAAGTAATAATTATAGAACTAATCTTAAGGTAAATAAAAGATTTACTAGATAAGCTAAAATACTATAGTCTAGTATTAATATAATTATTATAACCTCTATTATACTAAATTATTATAGACTAATTACACGTACGACTTTTATAAGACCTATTATTTAGAAAAGAAAAGATCTATATAGTCTTTAAGAAGAGTGTATAGATTTTCTAAGTATAAAATAGAATAAAATATATATATTAAAGATATATACTTAAAGTATCTATAGAATAAGTATAAGAATATCTATTTCTCTAATTATAAAGACCTATAAGATATTATCTAGATATAAACTATATATAAGATATAATACGTTAATAACTCTATCTATAAATATAAGGAGTATAATTAGTAATAATTCCTAAGTAGTATATATAATAAGTGTAAGAAAAGGTATAGCGGAGGACTACTAATACTATTAGTAATAGCGGAAGATAGGAACTAGAGTTGAAAGTATATCTATTAGATATAAAGGGGGGAGTTAGACACTAAGGTATTATTGCTATCTACTCGTTATTATATATAAATGCTAGATTATCTAGAATATTCTATCTTACTAATAGATAACCTAAGTATACGTAAATTCTATGTTATAGATTACGTATATAAGAACGTAATAGCTATAGTAGTGCTATTCTAGCTAAAAGAGTACTAGTGCTTACTTAAGCTTACTAAGGCTTACTTAAGCTTAATTAAGCTTATATTCTAATATGCCCCCTTAAGCTTAATAAGCTTAATTCTAGTAGTAGTAATTTAGTAACTCTCTTTACTAGTAGTACTCTTTTAGATAAAGTAGTAGATTTACTTCTACTTTAAAGTCCTTAATCTTTTATATACTAATAGACTTAGTTAAGCTATCTACTAGTAGAGTAACTATAGGCTAATAAGATAATTCTATTTCCTTATTTTTAACCTTTTCTCTAATAAA
>QXCR01000377.1:0-11857 GCA_004380135.1 Stemphylium vesicarium | reverse complement strand
ATGAGAGTTGACCACAACGAGAGAAACAATGAAACCTTTCCATCCTTATATCCTCATCGCTGAGTCTATTGCCATCACTGCCATCACAACATTATCCTTGTCCTGCCTGATGTCTCTGATGGCTGCCATCACTTGGATGCTGCCATCACATACTAGCGCCTGATGGTTGGTCTTGGCGTGATGTCAATCACGTGACCTGCGCGCCCCGCGCTGATCATTATCCTTCGTTTCGTGCGACTGTTGGCTGCCAACATCGCATCCTTCGTTCGGGAGAGGCCTTTGCTTGTTATCTGTAACACGCTAGGGGGCTTTCCCCCTCGCCCTGGGCCATATCGGGCTAGTTAGCACCACGAGGGTCTATCCCGTGGTAAGCTTAGAAAGGAGTGATGCCTATAGTTGAGTGTATGCTATTATTATATGCGTACTCCTCTACTAATATCTATAGGGCCTAGTCGTCTTATTCTAGTATATAGTAGTAGCGCAGATACTACTCTAGAGTCTAGTTCTATCTCTCTATTTATCTATCTATTTAGGGGTGGAAAGCTAGCGTAAAGACTCTTCTTAAGTTTAAATAATATAAGAAGGTATTCTAGTATTTTAAGTTTATTAGAGGACCGTAGTCTAATATAATGCGCTTTAGAATACTATAGAGTTATATAACTTTACGTATCTAGGCCTAGACTAGGTTAGAACCGTCCTAGTCCGCCTAGACTAGCATATAATAGGCTATCTTCGTGAGTCTATATATAATTACTAGAATTGCGTCGTATACTACTCTAGAAAGCTTACTTAGCGGTAGCTCCGTAATAAAGTCTATTATTACCTCCTCCTATAGTCTAGTTAATATTAGAAGGGGTTCTAGTAGGCTATAAGGCTAGTGCCTTATAGAAGTTAACTTCCTATAGATTAAATAATCCTTATAGTATTACTTAATATTCTTACGTATACTCTTATAGGAGTAGTGCCTCTATAGCTTCTCTAAGATACGTCTTATACTAAAGTGCCCTACTAAGAGGTTATTATAGTATTACTAGATAGCTTATAACTTCTTCTCTACTATAGTAGGGGTCTTTATTATAGTATAGGCTATTCTAAGCTACTCTAATATAGATTAGTCTATTTTATCTTATAACTTATTAGAAGTATATAAAAAGTATATATTAGTCTTATTTTATTTCTCTATATTCTAAGATTTAGATAAGTAAGTCTTATCTACCTTCTTAAATTTTCTAAGAGCTTCTACTAGGGTAGTCTCTTTCTTAGTGCACTTAGCTAACTATATAGTAATAGCTACTATTAAAGCTAAGCTCTCTACTTTTTACTATAAAAGATTCCTTATAAGTTCTATAAAGATTTTACTATACTTCTAGGTTAGCTTCTATATCTTATTTATATAGTCTAGCCTTCTTAAGAGGCTATCTATAGATTTTATAGCCCTAGGGCGGTAGATAATAGTAAAGTTAAATCTAGAGAGCATAATATAGAATCTTATATATTTATAGTTTAGTATCTTAGTCTTTATAAACTATCTTAGGTTCTAGTAGTCTATATAAAGCTTAAAGTATATACCTTCTAAGTATTAGCGCTAATATTTAAAAATCTTTACTATCGCGAGCAACTCTTAGTCGTGTATGTCGCAATTATACTCTGCTGCGATAAGTTTGCGCGAATAGAAGTCTATCGGGCGCCATTGGCCTTTTCCGTCCCCTTCCGGGACGTATTGGCTCAGGATGTCAGCTATCGCCCCACCTAAGGCGTCAACTTCCACTTTTGTCTTCCTACTTAGATTCAAGTGAGCCAAGATTAGAACGTTAAGAAAAGAATTCTTAAAGTTCTAGAAGGCAGTCTTCGCCTCTTCTCCTAGAGAGAGAGGCTGACTTTCTTCCTTCCTCTGAAGGCGGCCGCCTCTGGCCGCTTCTGGGCCCTTCTGGGCCCTTCTAGGTGAGTTTAGTAAGGGGTAGGGCAAGTTAGGAGAAATTAACAATAAACCTCTAATAGTAGTTTATAAAGCTAATAAACACTCTAATATTACGCACTATGCGCGGCTTAGGCTATTTCTAGATTATCTTAATCTAATCTTAGTTAATCTAAACGCTATTAGGCGTTATAATGTAGCTAAGGTACTTAGTGCGCCGTATATACTATATGCACTTTGGAAGTTTGAGGTACAGCTTCGCCTTACGCAATCTACGTATGACTTCCTTGACGTATTCCACATGTTCTTCTTCCATATTAGAGAAGATTAGGATATCGTCTAAGTATATAATATAGGTTATATTAACTAGTCCCGCTAGGACCTAGTAAATATACGCTTAGAATTAAGTAGGAGCGTTTATAAGGCTAAAGGTATTATAGTATACTTAAAATAACTATATCTTATAGAGAAAGCTATCTTCTATTTATTATCTTTCTAAATTCTTACTCTATAGTAGGCTTCTTTAACATTTAGTTTAGTATAGAACTTTACTCTAGTTAAACATTCTAATAACTTAGTAATAAGAGGTAAAAAGTATTAATTCTTAATAGTAATCTTATTTAGCCCCTAATAGTTAACGTATAGCCTTATACTATCGTCTTTCTTCTTTATAAGAAGGATAGGCGCCCCTACTAGGGACTTAGAGTGCTATATCTATTCTTACGCTAGATATTCTTCTAAATACTCCTATAATAACGTAAGCTCTATTCTTAAGAGGTTATATAATAGCTAATAAGGTATGATAGCTCTTAGTAGCAGGTTAATAGCTAGGTCCTGTGGACCCTTCTTAGCTAGGACACTTGCGTTACCCTCTGAGCCTAAACTAGCAAATTTGGAGTACTACGACGGTAAGCTGCCCACTTCCGCCCGTTCTAGGTTAGATTGGGCCACCGAAGCAATAAGACAGCTATATACGTCCGACGTAGGATCGCGCATCGTCTTTTTAAACTATTTAGCGTCTTCTAACGCTAACTTCCTAAAGATTAGTATATCTTTAGTTTTTATACCTTAAAAGAGTAGCCTTTAACTTTAATAGCTAATTTTTAGGTTATAAGAATTAACCTAAGGCATTTCTAGATATACTAAGTATCTTTAAATATCTACTATAATAAAGAGTATATTCTAGGTTTTCTCTTTACCTCTTAAATTTACTATTCTAAGAGGGGTAAAGGTAGTTCTATAGATCTTAATAGCTTTCTCTCTTACTCTCTTAGCTAGAAGTTTTAGTAAAGAATAAACTACTAAGTTCTATTCTTTTATTAGGCGAGCTAAAAGGAGATTTAACTTTAAATCTCTATTAATTAGTATTTTAAAGAGTTCTAACTATCTAATAGCTACTTTAACTATTAATAGCTTAATTAGTTTTAAATATAATAAGTTATAAAGGAATCTTAAGTTCTAGGCATCCTCTATATTATAGATAATAAGTAAAGGCCTCTTCTAGACGAAGGATGCGATGTTGGCAGCCAATAGTCGCACAAACCGTCAGGTAATAATCAGCGCGGGGCGCGCGGATCACGTGACTAGCATCCCGCCAAGACAGGACCTCCGGGAGGCCACTGCATAAAGGGAGGCCAGCGCCCTCCTAAACCTCCCGCTTAGCAGGGAGGCATAAGAGAATATAGGACTTAGCGATAAGGATATAAGAATAGAAAGGTTTTATTATTTCTCTTATTATAGTTAACTCTTATAGTTATATCTCTTACTTAGATTATTAACTAGTTATTTTATTACTTATATAGAATTAAATTATCTTTACCTAAATACCTACTATTCTACTTAGTTATTAAATAACTCTATAGGTCTACTACTATATAATACCTCGCCTACCTTAGTATAGACTAGAACTAAAGAAGTATTACTAAACTCTATATAATACTTTAACTATCTATAAACTTTATAGAAAGTATTTACTAAATACGCCTAATTAAGATTAATAGAATATTATCTCTATAAGTAACTTAAGGTAATATAACTTAGGGCCTAGAACCCTTATAATAGCTACCCTATAATAAGATACTTAATGTATTATACTTAGATATGAAGAAAGACTCTAATATTAGGAAACTTAAGAACCTTAGGCGATAGATCTATATTTAGGTATAGTAGATAGCCTTAATAATAGATATAGTTAATTAGCTTTTAAGCTAGCTAATAGCTACCTCTAATAAATAACTTATTACTACGAGAAAACCTAAGATAGCGCCACCTAAGAAGTATAGTAGAGACTAAGAGAAACTTTAGACATTTCTCACCTATACTAACCTATACTACGAATATAACGAAATACCTAATAATTAAGAAAAGATTCTTATAGCAAGCACCTATATAAAGAATAAGGCCTCTAATTAGATATAACCCTATATAGACGATTACTTACTTAACTCTACCTATAAAGAAGTGAAAGTAGAGACGTAGGCCTTATTTGCAAGTTAGACGGGATTTAAATAGGAAATAGGACGCATCTTTGGAGAAGTAGACGCTAAGAACCAGGCTGAGAAAAAGATCACTCGCCTGAGGCAAACTTTGTTAGTGTTAGCCTACACGGCAGAGTTTAAATAGCTATAAGCGCGGATCGACTGGGATGACGCGGCGCTTCAAACGGTCTTCGAAGCAGGCCTAAAAGAAAATGTCAAGGATGGTCTTGTGCACCATGATAAGCCCGAAACACTGCACGCTCTGGTCGAACTAGCCACACGCATCGACAACCGACTTTGGGAACGGAATAACTAAAAAAAATACTTCTAACCTAACATGGCTAATACAAGAAGACAGCGCGGCAGATACGACAACGATAGAGACGCCATCATAACTAGCAAGGTGCAGAACAAAACTAAGGATAGAAAGACCTAAAGAAAGTTCGATAACGGACTTTCTAAGGAAGAGCGTTAGAGATGCTATAATAATAAAGTATGTCTCTAATATAGAAAGGAAGGACACTTCCGTAGAGACTACCTAGAGAATAATAAGAGATAATAGGGAGCTATTAAGATTAGAATAATTAGGCAGGGCACGCCCTATTCTAGGGAGTAGTCCACTAATAGCGATATTAGCGATATAGAACTATATAAGGAAGCTCAGCTATTAGATAATGCCACATATAAGCTCCTCCCTTAAGCAATTAAAGCTAAGGAAATTATAGCTTAAGACAAAATCTAGCTAACTAACTTAAAAGTCTACGTAGTAATAGTATAATAACGCCTAAGAGACTAATAGTGTTAGAAATGCGGATAGGACTCGCACTTAGCAAATGAATGCAGCCACGAAGGAAGAATCGCCGTTTCGGGCCGCGGAGCCAAGAAAGCGATACAAAAAGCCTTCGAGCAGCAACCATACTTCGAAAAGCCAGGAGAACCCGCGGAAGCACCCGCAGAACCTCAAGTACCACAATGGCGTACCCAGGAGCACCAAACGAAACACTGGATAGATTGCGAGCTAAAGTGCCGATTCCACAAAAGTCAACGAAAAGCCACAGGCAAGGAAGTCGAAGCCGATTGGCACGGTTTCCTCGAAGACAACGAATGCCAAGTGAAGGATTGCTACAGGCACCCAGGCAAGCAAGGAAAGAACCGAGCCTGGGAAGACGCAAGCAAGGATAGACCAGTTAAGGATGAATAGTATACGAAGAACGTACCCACGGGTCAGGGACTGGTGCCTCACGAACTCTTGCATTAGACGTTCTACTACAAGGATAATTGCGGAACCCACTACGACGCTAAGTACGGCGCAGGCTACTTTCCTAGGAAACGGAAAGATAGGCAGTTAAAAAACTAGGATGCCGCCAGGGATAGGGTCACGCTGGTGCAGGCAGTCCTAAAACGACCCTCTATAATATACGAGACACGAGTCCGCAGAACCTTAGATTAAGAACGGAAGTCTCAGTACATAGACACAAGATAATAGCAACTATTAATAGTAGTGCTGTCTAGACAATCATCTCGTCACGAGCAGTAGAAAGATATAATATACCCTACTAGGCTAAGGAACAGCCAGTACGAGTGGTATTAGCCAACGATAACCCTATAGGATATAGGGGCGGCATGATAAGACTAGAGACCCGACCGGTGTCACTAGATATAGCAGGGATTTAGGACTAGACGAATATTAATATTATAGATCTTAGAGAAGAAGATATATTAATTAGCTATAATTAGTTAATTAAGTATAACCTAGCTATTAATTAGCTAAAGAAGATAATACTCGGCTGAGAACCTGCGCGCAAGGTTGCCGGAGTACGAAAAGAGACACGCCCAACAGTCTAGAGCTTACCCGAGAATAGGAGGATTAGTAAGATCTCACCTTATAAGATCGCGAGAATCTATAAGAAGGACCCTAAGAGAATAAGAGTTATATAGTTAAAACGCGCCGCGACTATAAAAGAAGGGCCTATACTACTAGATATTCTAAAGAAATACGATACGAACGAGTTTAGAGAACTATTTAAGGAAATAGAAGTAACTAAGTTAGCGGATTACTAGGAATAGGACCACGAGATCCACATCTAAGAAGGAGCCAAGCTCGTCCTGGGACTAATGTACCCAATCGCGCCCGAGCACGAGCCGGAGTTGCGCGAATACCTTAGAAAGAACCTAAGCAAACAATTCATCCGCGAAAGCGAAAGCCTAATAGCTTCGCTAATACTATTTATCAAGAAAGCTAATAGAAAGTGGCGACTATGTATTAACTACTAAAGAGTAAACAGCAGCATAATAAAGAATTAATACCCTCTACCACTAATAATAGAGCTTATAGATTAACTCTAAGGAGCGAAGTAGTTTACTAAATTTAATGTTTAGAAAGAATTTTACTATATTTAAATTACTAAAGAATATAAGTAGAAGACTACCTTTAAAACGAAGTATAGACTATACAAGTATATAGTTATGCTATTTAGATTAATAAACGCGCTAGTAATCTTTTAGGTAGTTATTAATAAGGCACTCTACGAGTATCTAGGAATCTTTGTAGCCGCCTACCTAGACAATATACTAGTGTATTCTAAAGGCACGCTAGAAGAATACATAGAATATATAAAGAAGGTACTATAGAAGCTTAAGTAATATAAGCTATACCTATAACCTATAAAGTGTAAATTCTATATAAAGGAAATAGAATTTCTAGAGTTTATTATCTTAATAAAAGGTGTAAAAATAAATCTAAAGAAGATCTAGACTATATAAAAGTAGTTAACTTCTAAAATAGTTAAGAACGTATAATTCTTTCTAGAATTTATAAACTTTTATAGAAAGTTTATTAGAAACTACTCCTAAATTATAACACTACTTATAGAGATTACGAAGAAAGAAGTAAGATTTAAATAGAAAAAAGAATATTAAGAAGCTTTTAATTAACTAAAGTAGGTATTCCTTAAAGCCCCTATACTCGAGATATACGACCCTAGACGCAAGACGCGAGTCGAGACCGACGCGTTAGATTATGCACTCAGCGCTGTACTATTACAGCTGTGCAACAATAAAAAATAGAGGCTAGTATTCTACTATTCTAGAAAGTTCTCTAGAGTAGAACTTAACTACAACGTTTATAATAAGGAACTACTAGGAGTAGTTAATACCTTTAAATAATAGAAAGTGTACCTATTAGGACTTCTAGACTAGATTAAAGTATTTTCTAATTACTAGAACCTAATAAGCTTTATAATAACTAAGAAGCTTAACTAAAGATAAGTCTAATAGGCTAAGATGCTTTCTTAGTTCGACTTTAAGATTACTTATAGAGCTAGAACGCTTAATAGAGTAGTAGATGCTCTAAGCCGAAGATCTGATCTATGAGAAGAAGGTCATAAGGAACCACATGACGCAGTACTCAAGAAGATGCCCGACGGCAGTCTTAAGTACAACCAGCCGGAACTGGCTAGAGTAGCCAAGGTGGCCGAGCGGGTAGAAACGTTACAACAACAGTGGCAGCAGAAAGCAGCCAGCTGGGAAGTAGATCATGACAATACAGATCACGACGACCTGTATAACGACGCACTGGAATACCGAGGTATGATCAACAAGGAACGTACATACGTACCCCTAGAAATGAGAAAGGATCTCATTAGAGAACTACACGAGTCCCCAGAATACGGACATGCAGGCATTAACGAAATGGTCAGACGACTAGTAAAGGTGTTCACTATACCACGCTTACGAGCGCAGGTATAGAATATCCTAGGCAACTATTTAGTATGTTACTAGAACAAGCCTAAGAGACATAAGCCCTACGGCCTACTACAACCCTTATAGCCGCCCGTACGACTATAGGCTAGTGTAATAATAGACTTTATTATAAAGCTCCTAAAATCGTTAGAATTAGAATTAGTAAGACTCTGCAATATAGTACTAGTTATTATTAATTAATTAACTAAAGTAATAAAGTTTATACCTATAGAAGAGACTATTATAGCGGAAGAATGCGCGTATAAAGTTACTAAGGCACTAGTATTAGAGCATAGGATGCCTAAAGAGTTTATTACTAATCGTGACAAACTATTTACGTCTAAGTATTAGGACACATTCCTGGCAAGGTTAGGTGTGAAGAAGAAGCTATCAACCAGCTTCCACCCCAAGACAGACGGCCAGACGGAACGAACGAGCCATAACACTTAGGAACCTAAAGGAAACCTAACGAACTGCAAGTCACTGGTACAGGAGTACCACCAGAAGTTCCTAAAGGAATTAGGATCGTATCCGCGAAAAGGAAGGAATAATTAAAAGAAGAATTATAGACGTTAGCCTGTAACTAGCCTAGATTAGCTGATAGTTCGAGTAGCGGCGGTTCGACAGCCGGAAGGTCCATACCAGGGGCAGAGCTCCCCTCGGCCTCCTCTTGCACACGATCCTGGAGATTCAGGATAGCATAATCACGGTCAGCGTACGACCGCTCTAAAGCCTCCGTCTCCGCGACCTCCAAATGAAGGCGAGCAACCTCGGCCTCAGCCCGAAGTAGGGCTAAGCGCTTTTGACGCTTATCTGCTTCAACCTTCTCCCACTCTTCCTCGGAAATGAAGAGACTACACTCCGCCTTCACGGAAATACAACCAGCACAACGACTAGTTGCAGTATCCATAAAACAGCGAAGATTCTTCTCCTCGCACCGCTTATAACGGAACGTTATCTCCAGACCTTTTTCCCTTATATAGTTAGCACGAATTCGGCGCTAAGAAGTCGAATTCTAGGGACGGACGCGACGGGACGCGGCGGCTTTAGGCATGGTTAGGAAGGCATAGAGAATAAGAAAAATAACGCGATAGGCTTACTAAAGCCTTATATGTAGCCCGCACTTAACTACGTAGTATAGGAAAATAATAACTTAAGGTATTAAGATAATAACCTTAAGAGGGGAGGTAGTATTATAGATAATAAGTAAAGGCCTCTTCTAGATAAAAGATGCGATATTAGTAGCTAATAGTCGCACAAACCGTTAGATAATAATTAGCGCGGGGCGCGCAGATTACGTAACTAGTATCCCGCTAAGATAGGACCTCTAGGAGGCTACTATATAAAGGGAGGCTAGCGCCCTCCTAAACCTCCTACTTAGTAGGGAGGCATAGGAGGACATAAGACTTAGTAACGAGGATATAAGAATAGAAAGATTTTATTATTTCTCTTATTATAGTTAACTCTTATAATTATATCTCTTATTTAGATTACTAACTAGTTATTCTATTACTTATATAGAATTAAATTATCTTTACCTAAATACCTACTATCCCACTTAGTCGCTAGACAACTCTACGGGTCTACCGCCATACAATACCTCGCCTGCCTTAGTACGGACCAGGACTAGAGAAGTATCGCCAAACCCCGTATAACACTCTAAATAAGTAATATAAATAAATAAGAAGAACTTTAGTTCTTCTAACTACTATCTTTTCTTAGCTTTAGAGTAGAAGAACTCTTTAAAGTATTCTTAGACTTTAAGTACTTATTCTTATAGTAACTTAGCTAATTATACTTTTAATAAATTATTTTAATCTCTTTTTAGCTATTATAGTCTATTCTAGGTAGTTTCCTATTAGCTAGAGCTATAGAGCTCCGCCTTAGCTTCTTCTAGGTTCTAGAGGGGCCCTATTAACTATTAGTTATTAGTTTAGGTGCCGTTCCTGTCTTCGCGCCCAGCTAATCTGGGTGCGTGTTGGATTTCCCGTCCTTGTTCCATAGGTAACGGGCGATCGAAGTCCTCATCGAGGGCAGAGAGGTTGTTGCGGTATAGAATGTAGCAAATCAAAGTGTAACTGCGCGAAGCAGTAGTGAGAGCATGAAGTGTATTGTTGTGTTCTGTTGTTCTGCTCGAGCTGGCCTCTTAAAGGGCCAGCAGCAGGGTCTGTTTACATGACGTATCTCTGATGCTTGTAATGGGAGAAAGTGCTCATGGAGGCGAGGGAGGAGCGCCAGGACAACGCACGTGACATGCGCAATGCCCTTACCTCCCAGACCGTAACAGAGGTCGCCCTGTTGGACTTTGCGCTTTAGCTCTCTGAGCTTCCTCAACTCGTGGCGGTCTTTTTCTATCAGGCGCCATGCCCGGAGTTCCGCCAGCTCTCGTGCTATAGCATCTAGGGGAGGGTCGTCAGGTTGGTGGGATCGTGGAGGGATTAAGTCCATCATCTCTAGAGTAGGTTATTCTTAGCTATCGTAGTCTAGAATATCTAGTGTCTGTACTCGAGGGCTCGAAGGGTCCCGGGCTAGGGAGACTTCGTTGATGTTGCGTCCTCTAGACACAGCAGCTCTCGTGTTGCGCGCAGGTGCGCTCGTGCGGACCGCGCTCAAGCTCATCGTGACGGATTGGCGTGTACGAGAGTATCGTAGGGTAGAGCGAATTAAATATTAAGAATATAAATAGATTAATACTAAATATACCTAATATTATATAGTACGGCTTATAATAGTCTGCATTGACTAGAGACGATTCGCTATCGAGCCATGATAGCGAAGAGTAAGCCTATATAGCCCTTGCTGACTCAGCGAGGGCCGTTCAAATCCGTCCGCCTAACAATAGGCTTGTATTAAGACGAATCCTTAAGGAGTAATCAAGGCTTCGAGAGAGATAATATATACCTATATCACGTGACCTCGTCACGTGGTAATGGCTGGTGCGGACCGGCGGGATCCCGTAGGGTCTCCGGCGGCTGGCCTGCCTGTGGCTGGGTCTTCGCCCTAGAGGCTCGTTGTTAGGCCAGGTCAGGCCAGATGACGATATATACTATCCTGCACCATGATCAGTAGTTCACTGATCATACGTACCTTTTTGGTTGCATAGCGTAGTGGTGCAGGGCTGCGTCCTAACAGCTACGCTACCTACGCATTATAATAAAGCTATATATATAAGAGTTATAATAAATAACTATAATAATATAGAAGCTCTATATAAGCGACTTTTTTAGAGGAGAACGAGATGACCTAACCCTAACCTAGCCCAGCCCCGTGCTAGAGTGGCCCCACCCCAACCCCGACTCTAGTCCTTACAGCCCATAACCCAACCCCAACCTAGCCCGCGGTTGCCCCAACCCATTTGCTAGCCTAGAAGAGAGGTAGGCTAAAGGCTACCTAGCTAAGTAATTATAAGTAGGCAATATTAATTACTATAACGTACCTCACGGGTTCGTGCACCACACAGGTTCGTGCACCACTTTTGCCAAGCCCCCACCAAAACCACCCCATTCTGGCGCAAAACAGCCCACTTTGGCCCTGTATAGAGCAATATAACACGAGATATTATTCAGAGTCTACTTCTACTGCTTGCTTACACGTACGCGCATTATGCCCAGTCTGATTGCACTGTCTGCAGCGCCTTTGAGTTGGCTCACCTCCTTCAGCGCGTACCTGCTTCTTTGCCTTCTTCCCATCACTACGCGCCCCAAACTCCTTTAGAGCAGTTAGA
>QXCR01000376.1:0-11909 GCA_004380135.1 Stemphylium vesicarium | reverse complement strand
CCCCCCCTGGCGCTACTTACGCTACTACGCACGCCCACTTGAGCAACGACTTACATGATCGCTCCCACGAGCAAGCTCTCGCTCCACCAACCCCCAGCTTATCAATATAGCGGCGCAATTTCCTAGATTGCTGCGCGTCTTGTCTCTGCGGCGGCGGCGGCGGCGGCCCCACCGGCTGTATTCCGGAGTGAGACTGGTCGACATCAGGGTTCATCCAGTCGCATGCGCGGCGGCTTCTCCGCTGAAATCAGGCGTGCCGTGCCCTTACTATACGCGCGAAGAAAAATAGTCTCCGAATCTTGTACGAGCGATGTCGGTAGTTTGCCTGCCGAGGCTGACGGGTCGTCAACGAGATAGGGTTTCAGATAGGATGCTTGTCACTGTTGGCTGGTGGGTAAGCATCTGGACTGGTCCGGGTAATAAGGGCCGGGGATGGTGCCGAGAGGGCATGACGTGCGTTTCAACACGTGGGGAGCCAATGAAGCGAATGCCGGTAGTTGCGTTGGCTGGCGACGATTTCATTCCGATGGTTTGTTGTAGATTGACGTGGGATTTTGTGGTCGAAGGCGGGAGTGAAAGGGTAGGGGCTGCGTTCATGCGCGTGAGCCAAGCCGGCGAGCTTGCGCATGGCTAGCTACCCGCAACTTGAAACGGTTGCGTCGACGCCGCGTTGAAGACGTAATCGTCTGAGTTTCACGACGAGTGAATCGCGAGTGCGCATGTTTGGCAATAACTTCGTCGAGCCTTTGCGGGTACCGTGTATAACGGATACCTGACATTTACACTCGCTAGCGTTCAGTTCCAAACATCATTGACTTGCGACCGCCTATCGAGCTCGCAGTACGCAACACTCCGCCCACCAGACACCAAGGCTCTCCCCGTGGACTAACAAGGGGGAATGAATGACTTGCATTCCTGTAATCGCCATGTCATGCAGAAGTGCCGCGCATGCTGGACCTGTCAGAATTTAGGGCTTGGAAGCTAGAGCGAGATTGCTATACTCCGAGTATACGCCGCTTTGCTGTTACGCGTCTGCAATGTCTGCTTGAAACTTGGCTCGGTGGAGATGTAAGCTCGTATACTTGTGGGCTTGCTTATGGGATGCGGTGTGTGGGAGATGTTGGTGGATGTGGTCTGGTGAGGCAGTTACGCACGTAAGTGACTTTGATTATGAAGATGTATTGTGACTAATTCTGAATAGATGGAATTCTTTGATATAAGACTGCGACATCGATTCAACATCCTTTCGTAGCTGTCTGCTTTGGGTAGGCGATAGCCACATCGCTATTAACGCGAAATATGACGTTGTTGACGGACTGACCATGAAGCAAGCTCAAGAACGCCAGCACCCCTTCGATAACTTAAATCACAGCGACTACGCTCCTGAATCTGCGTCTTCGTCTTCGTCCTCGTCCGGCATCTCAACGTCTTCACTCCTCAACCGACTCTCCACGGTCGTCGATGGCGTCGGTGCCCGCAAACCATCCACATCATACCAGTACTCACGAAACATCTGCAGCTTCTCCTGCACGACCGCGTACTTTTTCAAGGCCGCTCTTTCCGAATCCTTGATGAGATTTATACCTTCTTCACGCTACTGAGAAGCATCTTCGTTGCGGCCACTTTGTCCTTGGAACCATTTTCCGGATTTTCCAGATTCAGGTGGTGGCGCGTATACCCCCGGTGCCTCGTACTTCTCGATGGGATTGCGGAACAGATCTCGAGACTTGGTGTATTCTAGGTTGAGGTGGATGGTGATTGCGTTGCTATCTTCGTCGTCGGAACTGTCGGAAGAGCTGGCGCTCTCGACGTATTCTCCATCGCGTTCATCGTAGCCATCTTCGAACCGCCTCTGGATGTGGCTGTCTGCATCGACTTCTCCAGGGGTGGAATGGCGGCGCATACGTGTCTTGTCAGCCTTGCACATCTTTTCAAGGTAAGCGCGTTGTCGGCTCCAACGGTCCATTCGTTCCTCGAACGCGTGGCGGGTTTTTTGAGTGAAGACTTCAAGGCGCTTCGTCTGCTTTGTAAACTTGCCGGTGGGCGCATTGCGCCGAGCAGGAGCGGGGTTCAAAGACGCAGTGGATGCCTTTGACCTGTAGCACTGATCCGCTGAGCCATGGTGTTGGTGATAGGTCGAACAAACGGCGGGCCCATTTTCTTCGCTCGCCACAGGGCCTTCCTCAGTGGCCAGCTTGTCCTCCAGCGCAAGCGTGACGTCCTGGTGCCAGTTACTCAATCCTGCCACCGACATCGCTACCAGAGCGTCCTCACACTTCGTGACATATATATCCACGAAGCATTCGAATCCTCGCACATCAAACTGATGCAGGTAGGTCAAGAAGCCAGGAGAGAAGTTCAGTACACTAAACCTCTTCTTCCTACCGTATTTATCACGGGTTGAGCGCTGCTCGGGGTGATGCAGCTCCTCATACACATGGTCAACCACCATGTCGCATACTTCCGGAGTCCCCATGGTATGAGCAAACATGTACAGGTCTTCCAGCTCCGACATCGCCCACCCGATTGGCATGGTGCGGAACTTCTCTTCATCGCGATCCGTGTTCATCTCAACAACGTCGTGACTGGGAAGACTTGATCGAAGACGCGGCGAGACGCATGCGATATAGCGAGTCACCGTGCTCTCGTCGATGTCTTCCCCGTACTCAATCGTATCAACATCCGCCTCTACCTGCAGCTCTCCGCAGAGGAAAGATGAGTGCTGTATAGCGAGCGCACGCCTTACCACAGGACGAGTGGGATGGCTGCGGTCGACATCTCCAGCTTCCCGCTTGAAGCTGAGCTCGTTCTTGGCCGCGCGGTGGGTCTTGAACAATTCGATTTCTGCGTCTCGGTCGCCCGTTTCGGTCTCACGTTCGTGACTATCTGCGGTAAAGCTGGAAGCGTTAGCATGTGGCGCGGAAAGATAAGTTTCACGGTGACACTCACACTGTACACGTCTTGTCAAGGTGGATGATAGGCTTGTCCTGTTTACTCTCGGCCTTCTTCAAGGAGAGAAGATTTGCCAGCTTCACATCCTCGGGCGCTAGCTTCAGCGTCTTTCTAAGCGGCTCTTTACTCTTCTGCAGTTCGGGCGGCAACGATGCATTCCCTGGTTGAGCAGAGAAGGCCATTAGATCTTCGTCATCCTCAAGGAGACTAGGTGGAGCAGATTTTGCCAACCACTCTGGGTACGGGACATCGATTCGAACCTCTTCTTCCTCTTCCATCTCGTCCGCATCATCCTCATCAAACCGCTTGGCCGACACTGTATGTTGAGATGTGATGGATTTCTTATTTCCCCATGGAAACTTCCGCGCCTTTGGTGGAACGAAAGCAATTCCCTTCTCTCCATAGAACTGCTTAGCGTACTTGTTGTAGTTCTTGTACATGGCAGCCTCTGAGACCTGTGGGATTCCATCCTTATACCTCTCTTTGCCCTCGTTGTCTTTCAGGGGCTTTGCCACGCCATAGCCAGCTGCTACCCATTTCTGGGCACACTGCTTCATGGATAGGCGATCGAAATCGTGCCACCGAGCCAGTGCGATGTACCGCGGCTTGACGGACGTTGATGTCCAGTCAGTGAGGTTCTTTACGCTGTCTAGGAAGGTTTGAACTTCTTCTTTGGTGTAGGTCTTGGCTTCTTCCGCTGTGACCTTTGTGACATTTGGCTGCGCAGACTTTGCTTTGCGTTGGGTACTGCTCGTCTTAGTCGTAGGGTTTAGTGTCATTGGCCGCTTCGCGCGCGGTCCGTCGCTCTGAGCGTGGTTGTCAGTCTGTGTCCCGGCGGCTACGTCGTTCGTAACAACAGAGCCATGGTCGGCGGTGATACCTGTGGTATTCTCCTCGCGCTCGCGCTTGCCATTTGAGTTCAATGCAACGTGGTTGCTGTCATCGCCGCGCTTCTCGTTCGCCCCGCCAGTCGCCTGTAACGACGAGGCTGTAGAGTTTTTTCCGGTTTTTCGTGGAGGCCGCATTGTTGCAGTTGTCAAGTGTATGATTGTGCAGTTGAGTCCCCGTGCTTCGATCGAGTTCTTCTGGCCAGCAGAAGATTGCGATTAGGAGTGAAGGGAGTGAGATCTATACGCAAAGGGACGAGTTTAGTTGCAACGGTGGGCCACAACGCGTGAATTATGCGACTTCACGCGCATTCTATGGGTCACATCACCCTCGTGATGAACTGGGGGGTGTGGATATGACGTAGCTGTTGATAGTGTGGTGAAAGTGAAAGCGGGCATGGTACGAAACGCACACAATATATTCTCACCATTGCGCTTCAGATCGGGAAAAACATTCAGTAATTTCTGCTCGTCGACTCTCTTTCTGTACACCTTTTGGGTCTTTCCTGCGAATAGCAACATCCGCCAGCTTCAATTTCGGAGACGATACACAACACCGGCCCTCCGCACAAACACCCAGCGCGCCTGGACCGCGTGAAACCTCTCCGTCCAGAAGCTTGCTCGAAATTCGATATCCTCACTACAGCGCTCTTTCCAACCCGCTCAATTTCCTCCCCAAGCGCGCCCTACACAACCACCCCAAATCAACCAGCTTCACATCCAAAATGTCCTCCTCCTCTTCCACTCCACCTCTCCTCCCCCACGCCCCCGTAACACCCCTCTCCACAGCTTCCGCATTCGACATCCTCATCGGTGCCTTCGCCGCGCTCGAATGGTACGTCTTCGACAACCTAACCCAGCGCGAAGCCATGGGGCGGTACAACGCCACGGGCTGCGAACACTGCAGTCCGCACCGCGCGATTTCGTGGCTGCTGCGCAGATACGGCGTAGAGTAGTATCACGAGGTAGGCGCTGTAAGGCCGTGGAAACTGTATACGATTGATGAGAGGAGAAAGTTTGAGGCGAAGGGATTGGGGAAGAGTGATTTTGGGTTCGTGCATCCGAGGGATTTAGCTGGCTGTAAGGGGAAAGAAGGGGGAGGAGGGTGATGGATATGGAGGAGCAAGACGGAGACATGTGAGCTTGAAGCGAAACACACCTTCCGCATCTACCTCTCGTAAGCGCCACACCCACCCCTCACATCTACAAAAGCTTATCAACACCATACCTGTAGTCTCCCACCCCTTAATTCCACATCCACCTCCGCACTCCCTCGTCATCCGCCTCCGCCTAACCATCCCCGCCGGCTACCGCGCAAGCGCCCTCCCCGCACCCCCTTTCCTAGCCCACCTCAAACCCACGCTGCTAGCCAAGTACGCAGAGTGACTAGAAGCGAGCAAGACAAGTCAAGCTGTGCTTGCGGATGCAGTGGAAGAAGGTCTAGCGTTGTTGGAGAAGAGATTATGGCAGTAAACAAGTACGGGGTTTTGGAGTGGAAGTTTGGGGTGGATGGAGATGGGGACTATAGTCGTAAAAGTGGAGGGTGAAGGGATATGCTGGACGCATATCATTCTGGGTAGTAAAAGGATTACCATCGGGGTTGGGATATATTCCAGCAAGCCGGATGCCTCACCGTGCGCCTCATCTTCTAGGCAGCAAAAGGAGAAAGGGAATAATGCGGTTTTCTCTAAACATTCTACGCTTCCCATGTATGTACGCTCACTCCAGCCTCAAAGCATGTTCACCTCTGATCGCTCTCCATCTATTCGTCGACGCAAGGAGTTCCGCGCAGTCCCTCACTGCCCATGGCCACTCTTCTAAGAACGCTTCTGTAACCTCCCAGCTCTCAGGATCCCATGAGTCTCCCCAAGCAAGCATGCCGCCGCGTGCATTCGGGGCTTCCAAAAACCCTCTTAGGTCGCGACACAACTCTTTCTTGTCATACGAATCTTCATCATACATGAGCAGGTTATCTCGGATCCTTGGGAAGGGTAAAATGTCTATCCATGGATGGTGACTCAGTGTGAGCTGTAGGATTGTAGGATGGAGACTCGGTGGGAGGGAGTGTAACGCCGGGTTGTCGATGCCGTTGCATGTAACCCAAGATCGAGCGTTCCGTAGCATGAACTCGCTCGCGATTCCCATGATTCGCGCGTTTAGTACTAGAGCTCGCGTTGTGTTGAATTGGATCAAGCTCAGTAGCATGTCCAGACGGGGTGAGCCATGAGCAAGGCTTTGATGAGCGCTGGTAGTGAAATTCTGGATGAACCATTCTGTTCGTTCGGAGTCAGGCTCACAGGCTGTAAAGGAGTTGATATCGAACTGCTGTTGTGACACCCTAAAATATCCCGGTCTAATCCAATCAGGATCTGTGCTAGGCATGACCGGAACGACAGGCATGCTCGTGTTTGGTGGAAGAGTCTGGCTCTGGAGGCGGCCTGCCAATACCCCAAGATTTGATATCTGGGCTGTTTGCTTTTTGCGACGTCCCGCAAATCACGGAATCAAACATCGTTGTCAGCACAGAATCTACTTCCGACTGCAACAGAGGCTGAACCCACTTCTGATTCTTTGATGTATCCGGTCCTGGAGTCTCTTCCGCCGCTTCGGGTCACTGATACCAGTCCAATCATGATCGGGGCCTGAAAAGGTCTGCTGAGGCATAGATTCGAGTGCGATGAGTCTTAGCGGTAGCGTTTCTTGGGATTTTGAGTGAGGAAGGTCGAACGCGTCATGTGTCGTTGTCATCTTGGGTTCCTATTCTATGGGCTTCGTTACCGCTTATTCGCATTGACATGCTAGGAGGATGAATGACAAGTACCGAGAGCTTGATAAAATCCAGGAATGAAGACAACCGATGATGTTCTGGTTGAACTGATCTTTGTTAGCCGTAATATGTGGTCCGGACCGATCGCGGACCCTTTGTGCACTTGATCGGGCTAGTGGGGATTTCCGGACCCTGGAAAACGCGCATGCGTCCTTCTCCCCGCCTCACCTCCGCCACTCCGTCGCACCATAGGCCACCGCAGATAGCACTCATATCACAGAGGCAGAACACCTTGCCCTCCTCGAGCCCTTGCAAGACTAGCCTGTCAATTCGTCCCGCTTGGTTGCCTCGCGCACTCAATGATAACGTTGTACATAATTGTGACGGTTTGGACCTTGCCAAGATCCACTCCGGTACAAGTTGGGTACGGCTATCGATACCACACTTTATTGTCCCACACATGTAAATAGCTGCTCGCCTTCGTAGCTATACAAATGACAGCGCAGTTCTCCCCTCCACACACCGTTACAATAATCATAGTCAACATACTTATCATTCTACAGGCTCATGGTGGGGATTCTTTTGTTTTTGCATGAAAATAACGAACGAGGATGATGTGTGCATCGAGCCACTCAAACACATACTTTGATCTACCTAACTCGTTGCTTCAAGTAACTCGAAGAAGAAGACCACCGGCGTTGGTACTAATAGTAGCACCGGTAGCATTTGTGTCTTTCATGAGGTAAAGATAGGCTTCCGCAACCTCTTCCACCGTTCCGACCTTGCCCAGCGTTGTGTATCTCTTGAGTTTTTCCGACACAACTTCCGGTTCATGGAGAGGGGTTTGAACCCTTCCAGGCTCACCAGGTTTACCTGGATAAGTCGAAGGTCAAGTGCCAGATTTCGCACCAAACCCTGAAGTCCAGTCAGGTAACCCGCTACAAGTGACCAGTTGGGGAACAGCTTCTAGCCGCCGACCCCGGTGGTCAAAGTGAGGGAGGACTGGTAGCCCGGACGGAGTGATCGTTGAACGTGTTGAGCGAGTAGAAGCGGTACAAATAACCGGACATGTCCCGCCTGATGAATGATGTCGAGGTCAATCTGATCTATAGATCGGATGAGAAGAGCATCACCCGCAGTGTAAACGATGTGATCCAGCGGTTTGAAAGACTCCAAGAGTTTCCCAAGATTCATTTCCACCTGCGACTTCTTCAGGTCGCACTCCTGGCCCGTGATGCTTGCCTCAGAATATTTTTCCTGCAGATTGTTGACGCTCTGCTGAAGTCGAGACGCGTTCGAAGACGCAATGTGGACTCTTGCACCTTCAGCAAGTGCCTTGTCTGCAACTCCATAGCCTATTCCAGACGAGCCGCCAAATATAAGCACGGATTTGTTTTTTTTAGCAAGGACATGGTGGAAGGTTCAGTGAAGCAGTGGCAAAAGGACGAGAGGACTTAGAATAGAATTTTGCACGTTGCTTTCAACAGTGTTGTATTTGAGGTATGCTCAGCTCGTCTAGGCCCTTTCTAGTCAACTCCAATGTTTTCGCACGCGTGAGTAGCGTCATTAAGCATGTACCACCCCAAACTACTCCATGCGGGAGTGCAGTCGGAATTCGGAAGCATCGGTCTTAACAGACAATACAAAATCCTGCCCCCATACCCGTTGTGGGTACATGGATTCCAGCTCTACATGTCAAGCTACGTATGATGCATAGGTCTAACACCGGTCGTGTTTGTCATCATCTTAGCCTTCACTTGCGACCAAACACCCGCGAGTACCGGTATGCCCCAAAGGGTTATCCTAGCCTAAATAGTACCGCATATAAGAATGCACACCCCCCAACTCAATTCTTATTTTCCTTTATAAACTTCTGCCCGCTTTCACCATCTCTAGATCAGGGAGAATTTCAACACCATATATTACATCATGTCTCAAAACAAAGCTGCCTGGATCGAAGCGCCTTCAGCTCAGCTTAGCGTCAAAGAGGCTCCTCAGCCAAAGGCCGGTCCCGGGGAAATTGTCATCAAGAATGCTGTGGTTGCTGTGGTCAGTAAACCATATGCGAGATTGAGTGCTCCAGGCATGGCTGATCGCATCACTAGAATCCCGTCGACTGGAAAACCCAGTATGTTGTTGAAAAAGAAACCACAGGTACGCGAGTATGCTCGGTGATTTACAAAGATACAGGCTTCACGGAAGATACCTGTCAACCTATCCATTCGTCCTAGGCGGGGATGCTGCTGGCTATGTTGAGGAAGTTGGGCCAGGCGTTACCAGATTCAAGAAAGGTGACCGAATTATCGCGCATGTCCACCTTTCCCTTCAACAACCCATCGACCACGATACGTTGCTCGTTGCTCTCGATATTACTATTTAATGTAGGCACTGTCATGGTCTCATGACACAAAACCCAGCCAGTTCAGCTTTCCAAACCTATCCAACTGTCCTGGACATCCTGGCATCTCCAATCCCAGAACACATGACCCTCGAGCAAGCCGTAGTTCTCCCCCTTGCGGTTTCCACCGCGTGCTCCGGTCTCTACCCGAAGAACCTTCTCAACTTCCCATTGCCCTCGGCTATAAAGGTCGAGAAGAGTGGCAAAATGATTTTGATCTGGGGCGGAGCATCCTCAGTTGGTGCAACTGCCATCCAGCTAGCAGTAGCTTCAGGCGTCACTGTCGTGACTACAGCTTCATTCGCCAATCATGAGCTCGTCAAGTCCCTAGGTGCCGAACACGTGTTTGACTACAAGTCTCCCACTGTGATTTGGGACATTGTCAAGATTCTTGAGAGGACCGAATTTGTTGGACTCTACGAAGCTATCAGTGAGGATGCAAGCTTCGACATGGATTCGAAATTCTCGAAAAGCTGCAGAAGAAGGTTCCAGTTGCCAGTGTTCTGCCGAACAGCAAGAGCACCGATTTGTTCAATCCGGCTTATAGTAAGTGGCTAGCAGGAACGCATAGTGTCTTTGTGGGGGCAATGCTAACGCGGAGTGCAGTTGTCGCATTTGCTATCGTGGAGGAGCCCAACAACCACAATGGCGAATGGGTCTGGCAGAAGTTCCTCCCGGAGGCTTTGGCTAATGGCACATTCCAGGCCAAGCCCGACCCACTACCAATTGGGCATGGCCTCGGGGACCTTCAGAAGGGTCTTGACGCGCAGCAAAAGGGTGTATCTGCGCGAAAATTTGTCGTTCCTCTATAGATGTCTCTGGGATGGGTTTAGCCTGTATAGAGGTAGATTAGTCAATCGTTTAACACAAGTCGTCATGTCTTGCCACGATGCATTTATTCTTACCTTTGAATTCTGGCGCAGCATATCGCTCGCAGAGAGACACGGTTTCTTACGTCTTTCTTGGTGTAAACACGGACCTGTGCATGACGTGAATGAACCGCAGCGCACGACTTTGTGGTCAGGACAGCGCCATGAGTCGAGTGCTTGCGTGACATGTATCCACTTTGATCAAAACCCCGAATCCGTTCTGATCCGCCACTGAACGCTTCTCATGGCGTACGCAAATATCCCGCAGGTAGACTTGGGGGTGAATGGGTGGGGCAAGCAAGCGACGCCGCTAATGCAAGTTACTGACGCGCTAGAAATCCACTTACGGAAGCGAGACCTTGACGTCAACACGAACGCTAATGCACATTACTGATGCGCTATATCTGTCACGAAGAAGCGGAGACTAGTCGTAAGTATCTCGGCATCAAGCGCCGTGATGAGGGCTCCTTGGATGCGAAGCTCATATGCCGGCACTACTTGATATGGCGTTGAATTGGGACAACCAAAGGCCGGTAGCTCCGCACTGCTATCTTCCTGAAGCAAAGTCGATGGATCTACGGGGCCCTTTTTCGGAAATCCGGCGCCTGGAGTCTCCCTTATCAAACACGAGTATTCTTACATTTTCATTTTTTGCAAACAGTGAAACTTAGAAAGAGTGAGAGACGCACTGCTCAGCAATCTCGCCGTAGAATCGGGGCGGACTTAACAACGTGAATTAAAATTGGAGATTTGATTTAATCGGAGGAGTAAACACATAAGAGAGTTATTTTACATTGAACAATTCACTATCCAACCATCCCCAACCCCAACATCAGCTCGCCATCCATCGATTCTAGACAAAAACCATCCTCGACCTTCAAGATGAGCTCAATTGGAACAATCTGGACACGCCCCTCCAACCCCCGCACCATAAAAGTACGCCGCCCCATCTATTCCATCAACCCAACCCCCCATCCATCACCCTCCCCTAACGCACCCACAGGTCCAAGCAGTAGCAGCGATAAACGGCCATACCGTCGACACGTCACCCACTTTCACCATGGGCATCACAAACAAAAGTCGCGAGTTCCTCGCAAACTTCCCACTAGGTCAAGTCCCCACGTTTAAGTCTCGCAACGGCCTTCGTCTCTTCGATCCAGATGCAATAGCGCAGTACGCGGCTGAGAGTGGGACAGCGAGTACTCAGTTGCTGGGCGGTACGGCAGAAGAGCGCGCTGTCATTCGCCAGTGGATCTGTTTCGCCGACCACCAATTCAATGCTCCACTAACCACGCTGAAACTCTTGCGGTACGGTATGGCTGTTTTTGACGCAACTGCCGAGGACTCCGCGCTGCGGCACTTGGAAGAGGCGCTCGGAGTGTTGGAGAAGCATCTCCAGGGGCGGACATGGGTTGCAACGGGGGAGTTGAGCCTGGCTGATGTTTCTGTGGCTGCCGGCTTGTATTGGGGGTTTGCCAAAGTTATGGACAGAAAGATGAGGGACAAGTATAGCAGGACTATTAGATATTACAAATAAGTGATTGGTGCTGAGGGTGCCATGCACTCTTCGCACTGATAATCATGTCAACCCTAAGATGTGAGTGCGACCAGTGTTTCACATCTCCGTCTGCAGATCCGCATTTATAGCCCAAATTTCCCAGCCCACCCGTCCACTGCACATCGGAGATAAGCGTGCTTAACGATTTAACGAACCTCAGTTCCTGTTTGTCCTTTTTTTTCGTCATGCTACCTAACTCCTCCACAAAAGAGCTTCTTCTTTCCAAACGAAGTAAGTATTTCTAAGCAGTTACTACTAATACAAAAAAGCTCCCTCATATCATACATGACACCTTTCCACTCCTCTTAAGATTCCAACCAAGTCTTTTAAAACACCCTCAATCCCAACCTCGTCGTCCCCCATCCCAACATGCCCCCCTCCAACACCCCCAAAATATCCGCCTCTCCTACTCCCACCGTGACCGTCGGCATCGCAGGCCAAACCAGTAAAACTCGCAAAACTCCTCGCACAGAATCTC
>QXCR01000375.1:0-11941 GCA_004380135.1 Stemphylium vesicarium | reverse complement strand
CGTTGGTGTTGCGTCCTCTAGACACAGCAGCTCTCTTGTTGCGCGCAGGTGCGCTCGTGCGGACCGCGCTCGAGCTCATCGTGACGAATTGGCGTGTACGAGAGTATCGTAGGGTAGAGCGAATCGAATGTCAGGAATATGAATAGATCGATACTGGATACACCCAATGTCACATAGTAAGGCTTGTAATGGTCTGTATTGACTAGAGACGATTCGCTATCGAGCCACGATAGCGAAGGGTAAGCCTATATAGCCCTCGCTGAGTCAGCGAGGGCCGTTCAAATCCGTCCGCCTGACAATAGCGTTCTAGTAGAAGAGACTATTTTATTTAATACTTATTTAATATTCTAGGTCTTATAAAGTACTTTAGATTTTTATAATTAGTAATTATTTTAAATTTAATAATTAAGCGTAGTTTAGCGTCTTACTTCTCTAAATAGTAAACTACTACTAGTAGTTTCTTATTATAAATCTTATAGTTATACTTATAGAGATTATTCTTCTTTAAGAAATATATATATAGTCTTAAGATACTATTATCTCTATATTAGGAAAGTACCCCTTTTATAGTATATTCTAATAAGTTATACTCTAGTACTATCTTCTTATCTAAGTTAAAGCTAGCTAGTATAGGCTCTAAGATAAAGACTTTCTTTAACTTCTTAAAGGCTAATTACTCTTTAGAACTTTACTAGAAAGTTATATTACTAGTAAGCTTAATAAGAGATATAGTAACTTAAATAAAGTTTCTAATAAACTTTTAGTAGAAGTTAGTAAACTCTAAGAATAATCTTACTCTCTTAACTATACTTAGCGCTTCTTATTTATAGATTATAGCTATCTTTATAGAGTTTATACTAATTTCTTTTTTAACTTTAATAATAAACCTTAGGTACTTTATAGACTTAATCTTAAACTCGCACTTTTTAATATCTACGTAGAGTCTAGCTATCTATAGCTTACTAAGTACCTTTTAGACGTACTTCTAGTATTAGCTTTTACTTCTATTTATATAGATTAATACATTATTAAGGTAAGCTAAGTGGAAGTCGTTAAGGTACTCTTATAGATTCTAGTTAATATACTACTAGAAGGTGCTTAGAGAGTTTACTATACTAAAGGGGGTAACTAACTACTTAAATAGCCTAAAGCGCGTTTTAAACGTAGTCTTCTATTTATTGCTTTCTCTAACGCGAATCTTATAGAAGGCTATAATAATATCTAGCTTAGTAAACTATTTCGCCTTATTTAGGTTATTAAGCGTCTCTTAGATTAGAGAAAAAGAGTATCTATTCTTTTTAACAATCTTATTTAACGCCCTATAGTTAATATAAAGGCGGAGGCCTCTTTCTAGCTTTTTCGCAAATAACACTAGCGTAGCTATTAATAAGCTACTAACTTAGATAAATTCTTTCTTAAGTAGAGATATAAGCTTCTTATATAAAATTAATAACTCTTTTTTAGATATACTATATAGTAGTCTCTATAGTAGCTAAGTATTTTTTAAGTTAAGTTTAATTTTATAGTCTACTTCTAGACCTCTATATAGAGATAGCTTATTTACCTTTTTTAGATTAAATAACTTATAGAACTCTTAGTACTAAGTAGATAGTATTACTTTTATATCTATCTTCTTTTTAAATTATAACGTACCTCACGGGTTGGCGGGCCACACGGGTTGGCGGGACACCTTATTTTACTAGAGAAAATTAATAATCTAAGACTTAATAACTCTAGATATGCTAATTAGATCTCTTTAAAACTTTTTAATGAAGTTTCTATATATAGAGAGATTACTTTAGTAGAGTTTTAGGCCGCTAAGCCTAAAAAAAAAAGAAGTTTTACTTTTTTACTAAGGAATTTTAGCGTATTATTTTGAAAACTAAATAGCTCTAGCCTTATTAGACTAGAGCTCTCCAAATTTTAACGTTATAACTTTTAAATATATAGAAATATTATATTAAATTTTTAGAAATTTTTAATTAGTAAATTTAGAGTTATTAAGCCTTAGATTATTAATTTTCCCTAGTAGAATAAGGTGTCCCGCCAACCCGTGTGGTCCGTCAACCCGTGAGGTACGTTAATGCCTTATTAATATCTATAATTAATATAGTAAATATCTAAATCTTACTTAGACTTTTCTTATAAGCTAATATAGTAAATATTACTATATTTACTTATTATAGCTTAAATAGTAGTTTTTTCTCTTTCTCTATTTATACTTAGATACTTACTAAGTAGATATAGAGGCTTTTTTTAGCTAAGTTAATAGATATCTTATAGTAATCTAACTAGCTCTTTTTTAGAATAATATCTTCTTCTAGTATATTAATAACGTATATACAGTACTAAGCCAAAAGTCTGTTCGCGCTAAACGCACGGGCCCAAGAACAACATGAGATCACAAGACGGGTATCTTCTGCAACACCACACAATTCTATTAATATGAAGTCTTTTGGCACTAAAATTTCGGTTAATCGAATGCCTAGAGGTGAATTATTAGAAACGCAACGCGTGTATATCTTAGCCTAGGTTGACGCTGGTCTATCGACGCGCGAAATCAGTAAGACACTGGGTTGTACACAACGCGCTGTATAGAAGATTATCGCGCGATGGAAATCAACTGCCCACCACACCAAGAACGATCGTATGGGTCGCCCACCAATTTTAACTAGTAGAGATTATCGTCGTCTTCTTATCATCGTAAAGAAAGATCCTACAATCGAGTATAGCGCTCTCTATATAGCCGCGGGCCTTGACGGTGATAGAACGACACCACTAGTTTCATATCGAACTATCGCCCGCGCACTTGCAAGTACAAACTACTCTAAGTACAGAGCCGCCCGGAGGCCTAAAATTAACGCAACTACTGCCAAACTTCGCCGTGAATGGGCTCTACAATGGGCTAGTTTCGACTGGGATCGTACTACTCTAAAGTTCAGCGATGAGTGCAGCATTGCCCGCGGATCTGGCCGCAACCCTTGCTGGGTTTGGCGTTTACCAGCGAACAAATGGAGGCATGAGATGGTAGAGGAGAAGGAGACTAGCCAGCAGCCAGCTCGCATGGTTTGGGCCTCAATTTGGATGACTCTAGGGGGTAAAATTGGGCGTAGTCCTCTAGTAATTATAACCCGCGACGCATTAGCAAAGCGCAATAGGTATATAAGCCTTAGCTATACTAGGGCTCTCAAGAAAGGACTCTAAGATTACTATAGACTAGGCAAATTATTTATATAGAATAACGCACTAATATACACTACCTATTACTTAAGGGAGTGGTTAGAGCTTTATAGTGTTTATACTATTAATTAGCTACTCTACTCACCCAACCTCAACCTAATAGAACACTTATGGTAGAGTCTTAAAAAGAAGCTCTATAAGCGCAAACCTCATCTCAATTATATAAGAGGCTTAGAAAGTGAGTGGGCTGAATTTGAGATGGGCTTAAAGGAGGCGTGGGCTGCTATACCCGAAAACCTGGTGCGCAGCCTTATTACGTCTATGCCGCGACGTATTAACGCAGTTCTTTAAGTAAAAGGGTACTAGACACGATATTAAGGCAATTACTATTATTTCTGTCGTTTTAGAATTTTATTTGGAGCTTTTTCGATAGAGTTGCGTTGAGTTGAAATCTATGAGATTTTCTGAGTTCGGGGCCCGTGCGTTTAGCGCGAACAGACTTCTGGCGAGGCACTGTATAAGTACTTTTCTTATACCTATATATTCTAAATGTCTATTAGATAATCTTAGTTATTTAGAATATTTTTCTACTAATTCCTTTAATTCTATAAGAGAGAATAGAGAAGTACTTAAGATAGTTTTAATTAGTAAATCTTTTATTTACTAAAGTATAGTATAAGTAACTACTATCTATTAACGCTATTACGTAATAAATATTATTAATAATTATATTAATAATTAGTAGTAGTGTGCGTATATACTTCTATTAAAATTAGTTTTATTTACTATAAGTATTCTAATTTATCTTCTAAGGCTCTAAGTTAAGACTTTAGCTTAGAGCTACTTTTTTTCTAATATACTATCTAAGTATTCTAAGCGCTCTTAGTTTTATACTAGATAAGCTTTTTATACTTTAACTACCTCTAAGTATTCTCTAATAAAGTACTCTTCTTTACTATACGTATAATAGGTAAGGGTACTTCTCTTAAGTCTCTTCCTTTACGTATTAGCCTTATTCGCCCTCGTAGGCTCCTAGTCTATTTCTTTACTCTAAGGTGTAGTCTAAGTATGCGTTAGAACCTCTCTTACATATAATTGCGTACTCTTACTCACTCTAGTAGCTAGTCCTACGTAGTATAGGTTATCTACTATTCTTACTATCTTATAGACTAGCTCTTTAAAGAAAATATTATTATTAATATTAATAAGTACTTCTTAAAGCTTTAGAAGAAGTCTCTTAATAAATATACTTTTCTTACTTATATAGCTAAAGCGTTCTCTTAACTAAAGCTTAAATTAGTTAAACTCTATATAGTAATTCTATATAGAACGCTTACCTTATTATAGGTTTAATAGCTAGTTAAGGGCTTTTAGTTTAAAATAAGAGTTATTATACTACTAGTCTAAAAAGGTCTATAGGTCTTCTACTAAGCTATAAGGCTAGTTTTATTTTATCTATAAAAGTAAGACGTCTAAAGCTTTATTAATATACCTACTAATTATATAATTAATCTAGGCTATATTAGACGCGCCTATATAGTTATTATATAGCTTAGCCTTTACCTTATACTAGAATAATAAGTATCTCGTGCAGTCCTTATTAAATAATTCTAGGTGCGGGTACTTATTTCTGCGCGTAGTAGCTTAGGGTGTTTCGGCAGTCTTAGGTAATAGAGAGGTAGCGAGGGCGGGTAAGGCGTCTAAGCGTCTATCGCCCTACTTTTATTCTAGCGCCTTTAGTTAGTTAGCTATTAGGCTTAATATTTCTATTTTCTACGCTATTATTATAGCTATAGAGTTATAGTTAGCCTTTAGTAGGCTTCTCTACTTAGGTAAATCTTTACTACCTATTATTACTAACCTCTTAACTATAGCTTTAATATTAGGCCTAATTATAGCTTCTTTCTAACTATCTTTTCTTAGTATCTAAGTAATCTCCTATAAGATTGTTACAGATAACAAGCAAAGGTCTCTCCTGAACGAAGGATGCGATGTTGGCAGCCAACGGTCGCACGAGACGAAGGATAATGATCGGCGCGGGGCGCGCAGATTACGTGATTAGCATTACGCTAAGACTAGGGCATTAGTAATACCACCCCTAACATATAAGGACATGGCCTTATATAAATAAGGAGGAGTTAGTAACTCTAGGACCTAGGCATAATGCTAGGACTAACTATAATAAGGATATAAGAATAGAAAGGTTTTATTATTTTTCTTATTATAGTTAACTCTTATAGTTATATCTCTTACCTAGATTACTAACTAGTTATTCTATCGTTTATATAGAATTAAATTATCTTTACCTAAATACCTACTATTCTACTTAGTCGCTAGACAACTCTACGGGCCTACCGCCATACAATACCTCGCCTGCCTTAGTACGGACCAGGAACAGAGAAGTATCGCCGAACCCCGTATAACAAAGATCTCTTTATTTAATATACTTACTTAACTCTTTACTATTATATAAGTAGCTAGCTCCTCTATATTTAGATTAAGAACGTTATTATCTATTTTCTAATTAATTATTAGACGTCTCTAGTATTATTACTATTACCTATCTTAATTATAGGGCTTCTAATTACTCTTTAATTAACTTATATAGATAGTCTCTCTATAGCCTACTCCTCTATAATAAGGACTTAGATAGGTCTTCTTATACGCCTATATTTTTAGAGCGCCTTCTAAGTAGTCTTTAAATACTTAGAGTAATCTTTACTAGTCTAATACTAGACTTCTATTATAGCTTCTAGTAACTTATATCGCCTTTACACTTATAATAGTTAGAGTTCTCTCTTATATAAGAGATATTTAATAAAGCTTATATCTCTACTTAGAGATCTAATAGGACTTTAACTAAGGCTTATTTTTAAACTTATAAGTAGCTATTAGTAGACTCTTATTTATCTTCTACTTAGGGCTTTAATTAGTCTTTAGTCTTCTATATAGTATTAGTATCTAGGTCTTTAGCTTTTAAAAATATTATATAGGGCTTCCTATTAAGACTTACTTCTAGCTAGCTACTACTTACTTTACTAGTTTATTATAACGCGTTAACCTTTAGTAACTACTTCTTATAAAAGGTCGCAAGATAGACTTACTATCTCGTAGTAGATTATCTAGCTATTATTTAAAGGTCTTTTATGCTATAAATAATACTAATTGTAATGGGCGGGCGACAGCCCAGCGTACGACTACACAGTACGCCCATTTAGCCAAAAGGCTGGCACAAGACAACAAAGCATAGGCGTTGTCTTGGTGTAGTCGGTACTTATCATCGTCATCTGAGGTCTCTTGACTCTCAGGTCTTAGCGCAGCCCACTTGGCGTAGCGCACTCTCTTTTTAGGGCGTAGCCCATCACACTAATCTTATATAGTAGGTTAACCTACACGTATGTAATAAAGTAGCAGTTAAGGAGCGTAACGCGTAACGCGTTAATAGAGCTTTATAGGGAGGCTCTATTAATTAGAATTAAATATAAAATATAAGAGGCTAGCTCTAGAAGTACTTAAAGAGTAGATAGCTAATAGTAAGGCTAAGTATATAGTAATTATATTTAATAAGGAGCTATTAGTCTATCTACGCTAGTATTTATCTACCTATTAGATAAATGTTAGTCTAAGGTAATCTAAGCGTCTATCGGACGCGTCCACCAAGATTCCATCGAGGAGCTCTACCGAAGGGCGTTCAGCCCGTTACAGTTATAGTAGCATTAGAGGAAAAATAGAGAAAAAACTATAGATTACTTACTAAACTAAGGTCTATATCTCTACTAGCTAATATTATAGCTACTAAGCCCTATACGTACTAGTCTATAAGTAAAAGAAAATAAGATAAAACTTAGGCTATATACCCTAAGGCCTATATAATAGCTAATAATAGTCTCTAACTTTAAAAAATAATTAGGTATACTAAAACTATAGGACTATTTGTTTATTTAATTAGGCCTTTACCCTTAGCTTAAATAGACTATAAAATATTAGTAGTTTAGCTTAAATTAAACGGACTAATTACGTGTTAGGCCGAACAATCCGTTAACGGGAAACTGACGGATTGTTGACATGTCTGGTAAGAGCATCTTGAGATGGAAACAGGCTAAGCCCAAATAGGCTAGATAGCCAAGTACACGCTCATAGGAGCAGGAACCTTAGGGCTATCGAACAGCAGTCCATACAGCAAATTATTTTCATGTCATGACCCCCTTTTGTTTGAGTGGAATATCATCTTGTCGGTATTGCTGAAATGTTGGTTTGTGGTTTGGTGGCATCATCTTACGTCTAGCGTTTCCGTGGGGCTATGAGATGTAATTGTTTCGGTTATTGCAACGCTGTTCATTGCATTGCTCGGAAACCCATCGCTGATATACATGCGAGTTGAATAGCAAGAGTGACGACCTGCCAGCTCTATACTGACATATCAGTCCAAGTTACGCATACCGTGAAGTCCCCCTTTCCTTCCACCATGAGCGAATAAGAGCATCCGTTATCGCATCCATCCCAGCATTGTAGGATAGCTTATCTCGTCCAGTTGTCTTTATCTCGCAAGAAGAAGCGAAGTAAGTACTTACTGGCTGTCAGTGAAACAGACTCCGCAACAAACAAACAAATTAAATATAGGTAGCTAATTTTACCAAACAACTAAGCGCAAAGATTGTAATATTTGCAAATATTTATAAGTATTTAGTATTTTATTAGGCTAAGATTGAGGCAGTTTCTTAGATTATAAGCGCGTTGATTCTAGTATTTTAGTATTCTATATGGGGCAGTTGTCAGGACGCAGCCCTGCACCACTACGCCATGCAACCAAAAAGGTACGTATGATCAGTGAACTACTGATCATGGTGCAGGATAGTATATATCGTCATCTGGCCTGACCTGCCCTGACAGCAGTTATTGTCAGGCGGACGGATTTGAACGGCCCTCGCTGAGTTAGCAAGGGCTATATAGCTTACTCTTCGCTATCGTGGCTCGATAGCGAATCGTCTCTAGTCAATGCAGACCATTACAAGCCGTACTATGTGACATTGGGTGTATCCAGTATCGATCTATTCATATTCCTGACAATGACTTAGTCTTCTAGTATATTAAAGTAGGTAATAAAAAATTAGATAGTTTAGTCCAGAGTTGCTATCAGTCAGTTTAGTCAGATATTAGTCTAAATATAGGTCAAAACTAATAGTTTAAGAGAGCTAAACTAACCTAACTAATTACGAAGGCGTTTTAGAGTTATTATCTAATAACTAAACTAACTACTAAGATTAAAGTTTTAGGTTAGATTAACTAACTAATTAATATCTAATATTATAAAAAGCTCTTATAATTGCTTAGATAAGCTTATATAGCAACTATCTCGTCTGCAGTATAGCCTCCTCTTAGTGTTGCAAGGCCTATCCGGCGCCAGCTTTTCAAACACTGCAACGCAGTGATCAACTCTGGCTTTACCCGCAATCGCCGCGTGCCTAGCATGTCTCCAAGCTCGCTAAAAGTACGCTCACAATCGGCTGCTGAGGCTGGTATTGTGAGTACGTCGATAGCAAACTTGGAGAGCGATGGGTATTGTCGCGATTGCAGCTGCCAGTACAGCAGCGGGTTGTACGACTTGGGGTCGTCCTCTGCGATCGCCGGGACGCGTTTCCACTGCTCATATTCATCGCCAAGACTCTCCTGCTCGTGTTTATCCGCGGCTTCAAGTTGTAACTTCAAAAACGCCGATCGTGACTCTGTTGGCCCAGCCACGCGCGGCTTTTTCGACGGCCGCTCGTCGTCGCTAGACGCGCCGCACGCCTGCGTAGACTTAGAGTCCTTATACGTTTTCTATAACGCTAAGAAAGCGCAGTAATTATTTATAAGCTAGTCCTTGCGGAAGTAATTACTATTACAAGCAGAGTTATAATTATTAAGAATAGCCTAGAGCGCGTTAAGGTAGTTTTTATAGTATAGATAGAGAATTATAGCAGCGTAATAGATAGGCGCGTTATTAAATTTTGCGTAGTATTATAAGAGTTTTTAATAGGTAAAATTAACGTTAAGCTTGAAGTAATCCTTTAGAGTAGATAGCGCGTTATAATTAATCTCTATAAGACAATCTTTAAGGGCCTTAAGCTCGTTAAGTAACTACTTAAAGGTAATTAGTACCTCCTAGATTGCGCTATAACGACCGTGTTTACCGCGTCCCTCTAGCAGCTTTGTCGCCTTGGCGAAAGGCGCGAGGAGCTTCATATACTCGTTAATTGTTGCCTAGTTGCCAGCGTCGAGGCCTCCCTCGCGCAGAAACAGTCTAGGAGGCTGTAATAGTTGTCAGTAACTGCTACTGCCGCTAGGTAAGATACTGACCGCTGGCTTACGGGCGTCAGGATGCCGCGCGCGACGCGCAGTTACTTCTGCGTGGCGATTCTCGTCAATCTTAAGCTTAACGTAGCTATTAAGAGGACCTTAAAGCTCAATAGCGCGAGCAAAGGCGGCGTAGTAGGAATTCTAGCAAGTCTTGACTAGCTTAACAAGATCCTTGAGCTTAACAGGCTCGCGCAGCGCGTCTGCCTATTCTTGCTGTAAACGCTGCAAAAGTTGTCGCGTTTGGGGTGTACAGATAGACGCGATGATATCAAACAACACCCCGATGGGCCCGTATTTGCGCCAATCCTGCATGAATTGCTCCTCGTCCTGTAGCCAGTCAGCACAGCCGCACGACATGTCCTGCTTGTGATGAAAGGCAGAGATCGTGATGCGAACATGATGTTGTTGTATTATGGGAGCTACGAACGTGGGAGATAATCGAGCCGAATAAGGACGCTAGTCCCAAAGAGGACGCGCTAATAAGCGCTCCCTCGAACACACCCCCTTAGCAAGAGCACGATAGAAGAAATAGTAATATATAGAATACGTAATATCTCTAATTATAACCCTAGTATAGCTAGATTACTATACTATTAAAGCTTAGTCTTACGCAGGTACGTAAGTAATTACTAAGTAAATAATAGGCTTGCGTAGGCTAACCTAGTTAAGAAAGTAGCAATAGGCCTACTTATAAAGAGGCTTAGTAAGGCTATTAGTAGCTATATTATAAGTGCGAACGTGCTAGAGGCTAAGATGGCCTTCCTTAATACAATCCTTAATATAGTAGTAGTATATATTAACGTGCTTTATACGTTTATAATAGCCCTTAGCGCTAATAAGCTAGATAGAAGGTTTATTATCGCTATAGAGCTTAACTAGTTAAATGTTATTACCTAGATATCTAATCTACTTTAATAGTCGTACGAGCTAGGTTGCCTCCTTAGCCGCGTAAGTAAGGGCGACGTACTTAGCTTTAGTAGTTAATGTTATAATAAGCTTCTACTTACACGACTTGTAATAGATCGTGCTGCTAGTAAACTTAAAGAGATATCCTAAAGTAGACTTACGATCCTTAGCATCCGCAAAGGAAGCGTCGCTGTAGGCGCATAGTCCAAGATCTTGGTAGGAGGAGGCCTTCGAGAAGACGTCGATAGAGAGATTAGATAATAAGAGTAGAGCGTTAAAGGTTATAACTAGCTCCTTATACGTATATAAGTAGTCAACGATCTAAAGCGCGTACTAATAGTAGTGTTCTATTAGGTTACTTATAGCGCGAGCGAGGTAGTTAATATAAAAGGCAACGTCTATTCATAGCTATAAGGCTAGGTATAATAGCTTGCTAATAAGAGATTAGTAGCGTTGTAGTAGCTGAAGTGGTGCCTAGTCATCCTTTGGCTAGAGCTTCAGCTTGAGCGCTTGAAGATCTATAGAGTGATGTCAAGCGACAGCGTCGGTGCGCTTATAGTTACTAGCGAGCTTTTTAATATATAATTCTATAGATAGCTCTATAGCGTGGCGGCTATAGTCGCAGTAGACTTAAATATCTAAGTAGTAAGATATTAGTTCTATATCGTAGTATTTAAACTTACTAAAGATAAGCTTCTTAAGCGCAGCTATCTTATCTATTATACGCGTAATTATAAGAATGTCGTTAATATACGTAAGAATAATACTATTAGTAAGAGAATTTATAAATACGTATAGATTAGCCTTAAGTAGCTTGTAGCTAATAGAGGTAAGAAAGCGTGTAAGCTCTTCGTACTATAGTCGTGGTGAGCGACGTAGGCCATAGAGAGCTTTGCGGAGTTTGGCTAAGCGGCTATCAGGGAGGCGAATATACACGACTTCGTCCTCATCCAGCCAGCCGTTGAGGAAGGCTGTGACGACGTCGAGTTGATCGCACTCAAGGTCAAGGGCTGCGACAAGCGCAAGCAAGACTTTTAGTGTAGTGGAGCGGGCGACAGCAGCGTAAGTCTCACGCCAGAATTCGACGTTTTAACGATTACCGCAGACGACAAGCCTGGCTTTAAAGCGTGTAAGCTTGCTAGTATCATCGAGCTTATACTTATATACCCACTTCGTTAGTAGTGCGTAGATGCCTGCAGGGAGGATAAGGACTATGTCCTATGTGTTGTTTTCGTTGTGTGACTTGTACTCTTCGCCTTCTGCGACGAGCCAGTCCTTGCTGTAGACGTGTACGCGGGCTTGCTTCATCGATGTAGGCTCCAACGGTAGCTCAAGCTTGGTGGCGGCCGGGGCCTCCGCTATAGCGGTCGCGAAGCAACGCACGAGCGTAGCTGATATGTGTGGGTTATGCAGTGCTGTGGCGACTGCGTGTTTGTTTGATGGCTTGCGCGTTCGCTTGCCTTGTAGGATGTTGCGGCTCTCAACGGACGCTGAGATGTCGAGATGTCGAGGTGCCTCA
>QXCR01000374.1:0-12029 GCA_004380135.1 Stemphylium vesicarium | reverse complement strand
CTACGCCCTCCTCAGTCTTTGTTAGATTCATCGATTTAGGCCAGCAATCTGCTTGTGAAGGTCGTCCAGCGCGGCGATCGCTTAGTGTTCTATGAGAGACGTTATAGATAGCTGCAGCGCGTCGCAAGGAGAGTGTCGCATCTTGTTTAAGAGCTTGAAGAGCAGTCTGTATCTGACGTTCATTCGAAGGCTCTATCTGGTGTTGTTGTTGAGGCATTGTGTAATAGGTAGAGTTTGGTGGGGGCTTGGCAAAAGTGGCCGGCCAACCCGTGTGGCCGGCCAACCCGTTAGGTACGTTAATAACTTTTAATAATAATAAGGTATAATTTTTAGTAATAGTTATAATAGTTATAATTACTTCTAGTAATAATTATAGTAGTTATACTTACTTTTAGTAATAGTCCTTAGTATAGTAATTAGTTATATAATTACTAATAGTTAGCGTTTTATAGAATCGCTATCCTAGTCTTACTTATATAGCGTAATTGTGGCGTAGTTGCGGCGTAGTTATAAGCGTTTTAACTTTAAGTTATAATACTATCTTCCTCTTCTAAGAATTTATTCTTAGATTATCTAACTTTAATAGTTACTTAATATTACGACCCGAAGTCAAAACGCTTACGACCACGCCGCAACCACGCCGCAACCACGCCGCAACCGCGCCGCACGAGCAAGACCAGGATAGCAATCCTACAAAACGCCAACTATTAGTAGTTACGTAACTAATTACTACGCTAAGGACTATTACTAGAAGTAATTATAACTACTATAACTATTGCTAGAAGTAATTACGACTATTATAACTATTACTAGAAGTTATACTCTACTATTATTAAGAGTTATTATAACTATTATATAAGTATATAGTTACTAAATAGCGCACTTTTATAGTTACTATATTTAACTTTAAAATTTAAGAATTAGTACTTAATTCTTAAACTCTTAAGTTATTTATTAATCTTTATATAATACTTAACTTATCTTATCTATTACGCGCTTAGCTTATTTTTAAGAACTAATCTTAAGACCTTCTAAAAATAGACCTTTATACTTTAAATACTCTAAAAATAAGTAATATAATAATAAATATCTTAGATATTACTATAGACACTACTTATATCTTAGTATATAGTAATAAGCTTAATTTATACTATAATAACTATAGTAAGCTTAAAGCTTAGCTACTCTAAGTTAATAGATACCTCTATATTAAAGAAAATAGAATTAATAATAATAATAAAGTTATATAGGCTACTATCTTTCTTTATAGTAATATAGAGAAGTAGGCTAACTCTATCTTATACTAATATATAAATAATAATATTAATAACTAAGATAATATTAATCTTATTAATAACTAGGACGCCTTTAAAGTTAAAATAAAAGAAGTTTTTTTACCTTTTAAAAAATTAGTAGTTATAAAATAGAAGATTTAGAGGCTTAGATAGACTAAGTTTATTACTATTTATATAACTAAGCTCTAATAATACTTTATAATTATTAATTAAGATAATAATACTTTAATATAGATATATTAATATAGTCTTAAGCTAATTATACGTAAGAAACTTATATAAAATAGATCTAATATTAATATACTTAATAAACTTATAAATAAAACTATTTAAATTAATAATAAGTTATATAAGTTTATATTAAAAGAAAGACTATTTAATTAAGAAATCTATATCTAAGAGCCTATAAATAACTAACTAAGATACTAGTCCTAATATTTATACTTAAACTAAGGACGTTAGCGAAGCTATATATCTTAAGTCTTAAGTATATACGCTATAAATAGCTATAAGCCTATATACCTTAATAATATTAATAAGGGACCTATAGTAAAGTAGGCTATATAGTATAGAACTATTATAGTAAAAATAAGATTATATAATAAGTTAATATACTTAGAAAGACTAGTAAACTAGCTAATAAATTATAAGAAGTTATTATAAAACTTATAATTAAATACTTAGTAGATAGTAGAGAAGATATTCTTAAAGAAATTAAGAGCCTTACTATTATAAAAACTAAATACTTAGAAAACTTACTTATATCTAATAAGAAGTATAATATATTAGAAGAAGATATAGTAGAACTATTACGTACTAAGTATAATAAAATAGCTATATTTAAAAAAAAATATTAATTAAGTACGCCCTATATAAGCCTACTAGAGATAGAGTTACTATTACTATAGATTAATAGCCTACTCTACTATCTTAATAAGGAATTAGTAGACTACGCTATAGAAATTCTAAATATTTTATAAATTATATAATAGTACTTCTATAATCTAGCCTATAAGGTTAATTAAGGTTAGAAAAATATTCTTTTAAAAATTAAGAAGTTTCTATTAATACTAAAGAATCTCTAATAGATTAAATAAGTATTATAAGTATAGAATAAATCTATAGTAATATCTTCTAATAAAGATATCTAAGAGATAACTCTATATACTATAAAATTAAATAGCTAGATAGTTAAGATTCTAGAATAAGATATTTAAAAGTATATATAATACTCTTAGAATAATAAGCTATTATAGACTAAAGAAATAGAAAAGTAATAATTATAAGGCTAATCTTAAAGTAAATAAAAAATTAATTAGATAAATTAAGATATTATAGTCTAGTATTAGTATAATTCTTATAACTCTTATTATACTAAATTATTATAGACTAGTTATATATATAACTTCTATAAGACTTGTAAGAAAAGGTATAGCGGAGGATTACTAATACTATTAGTAATAGTATTAGTAATAGCGGAAGATAGGAACTAGAGTTAAAAGTATATCTATTAGATATAAAGGGGGGAGTTAGACACTAAGGTATTATCGCTGTCTACTCGTTATTATATACAAATGCTAGGTTATCTAGAATATTCTATCTTACTAATAGATAACCTAGATATACGTAATTTCTACGTTATAGATTACGTATACAAGAATGTAATAGCTATAGTGGTGCTATTCTAGCTAAAAGAGTACTAGTGCTTACTTAAGCTTAACTAAGCTTATATTCTAATACGCCCCCTTAAGCTTAATAAGCTTAATTCTAGTAGTAGTAATTTAGTAACTCCCTCTATTAGTATTACTCTTTTAGATAAGGTAGTAGATTTGCTTCTACTTTAAAGTCCTTAATCTTTTATATACTAATAGACTTAGTTAAGCTATCTACTAGCAGAGTAACTGTAGGCTAATAGGACAATTCTATTTCCTTATTTTCAACCTTTTCTCTAACAAAGTAATACCTAATATTAATATACTTAGTTCTAGCGTAATATATAGGATTCTTCGCTAGTTCTATAGCACTTTAGCTATCTGTTTTAATAATCTTTGTGTTATTAAAAACAGGAATAATTAAGCTTATCTCTTTAATAAAGAGATTTAGATATAAGCTCTCTTTAACTACTTCTTTATAGGCTATAAACTCAGCCTCTGCGCTAGATAGTGCAATAGTTTTTTGCAATTTTAATAGCTAGGATATAGCGCTACTATTCTTATTATAGCTTAATAAGAATATATAGCCTATAGTAGACCTTCTACTAGTAAAATCGCCCCCCCAATCTAAATCTATAGAGCTAGTTAGATTAATTATTTTATCTAGCTATTTTAGCTCTATAGGCTTAGATTAAGTTTTACTAGAGTTTAGATTATAGCTTAATACTAGGTCCTTAGTATGCTTTATATAGCCCTAGAGGTAGTTTAGACTATTAAAGTAATCTATACTAGAATTAGATATATACCTAGCTAAGCTGTTTATAGCGTATGCTATATTAGGCCTAGTAAAAGTAGTAATATAGATAAGAGAGCTAATTTCTTATTAATATCTTTAGATATCTCTTAGATAAGCCTCTTCTTTATTACTTTCTAGCTTAGTATTAAGAGCTAGTAAAGCTTCTCTAGATTTAATACCTTCTTTATTAAACCTAGCTAGTAGTCTACTAATGTATTTTTCTTAGGTTAAATATAGAGATCTTATTACTCTATTTCGATAGATCTCTACTCTAAGAAACTCTTTTACTTTGCCTAGGTTCTTTATTTCTAAAGTAGAAATAGAACTAAGCTCTTTAAATCGACTATCTATTATTTACTTACTTTTTATAAATATTAATAGATCGTCTACGTAAGTAGCTATTATAACCTTTTTACTAGTGCTTATATATGTAGTAGTATTAGTTTATAAAGGAGTAAACTCTAGTTTAGCTAATAGTCTAGCTAGCAGTTTTTACTACTATCTAGAGGCTTGTTTTAGACTATATAGTGCCTTTTTTAGTAAGCAAATATAATTAGGATAGCTAGAGCTAACAAAGCCTTTAGGTTATTCTATATAGATAGTAGTATCTATTAGAGCATTAGGGAAAGCTTATTTAATATCCTAGCTATATATTTTCTAATCTAGAGTACTAAATACTACTAATAGTAGCCTTATTATACTAGGCTTACTAGTATTTATAAAGGTTTCTTTAAAATTTAGATCTTTCTCTTATAGAAAACCTTTAGCTACCTATCTAGTCTTATAGATTTAGCTATTTTCTTAATATTTTTTATTAAATACCTATCGTCCTTTTAGGACTAGATTATTACTAAGTCTAGGTACTAGTAACTAGATATTATTATTATAGAGCTAGTCTATTTCTAGTTATAATATAGCTAAATAGTTATTCTTTTCTTTATACTTTAGAACTTCTTTATAGTTCTTAGGATAGTCCTCTATTTTACTAGTATAATATACTTCTTCTATTTTATTAGAAGAGGCTATACTCGCATTTAGAGTATCTTCTCTTAGCTTATTAATTTTTTTATCCTTTTTATTATTAATAACTACTTTAAGATAAGTTTTAATAGCCTTTTTATTACTACTATATTAATTATCTATAGTAGCTTCTAGTACTACCTTACTAAATTTATCTTTTATCTCTAGATCCTCTTAACTAAGATCTTTTAAAGGCCTATAGTAAGTTCCTTTTAGTACTTTAATATCTCTAGTTAAAGTAACTTTATAAGATTTAAAATCTAGAAGATAATATAAGTTATTACTTATATAACTTATTAGGTAGTATAGTTTTAACTTAGTATCTAGCTTATATAAGAACTCTTTAAGTTCTTTTTTATAGCTTAAAGATCCCTAGATCTTTATATTAGCTATATTAGACTTAGCTTTATATTTAACCTTATAAGGCGTTTTAAAATTAATAGAACTATTTAGTATTCTATTATAGAGATATATAGTAGATATTAGAGCCTCTACCTATAGCCTTTTTAGTAATTTAGACTTAAATAGTAGAGCTCTTACTTTATTAAATAAAGTTTTATTTATACGCTCTATCTCTCTCTTAGCTTTAGAATTAAAAGAAGATATAAATTTAAAGATAAATTCTTTATCTTTAGCTAGATCTAATAGATCTTTTATATTTAGTTTATTATCTACTTAAATTAGCTTAAGCCTTTTATTATCTTATACTTTAACTCTATTAATAAATTCTTTAATAAGTTAAATTAGTTCTACTCTATTTTTAAGTAGTTCTATCTCTAGATACTTTATCTTATAGTCTAGAAAGGTAATATAATACTTATAGCCTCTATTAGTTATAGGCTTAATAAGTCCTTTTAGATCTATATAGACTAGATCTCTAAAGTTATCTACTTTAGTAGTAATAGAGTCTCTACTAATAGTACTAGTTTACTTACTTTCTAGATAGATAATATAGTCTATAAAGTCTTTATTAGTATCTATCTTAAAGTCTAGGCCTTTTATATTAGTTAATAGCTTATTAAGGCTATTCTTATTAATATATTCTAGTCTTTTATATAGTAGAGTAGTATTATTAAGAGTCTTAGTAGAAGTATTTATAACTTCTATACTCTTATCTCTATTACTATAAGTAGTAAAAGTAGCTATATTTCTAGTATAGTATCCTATAGCTAGAATCTTATTATTCTTATAGGCTTAGTATTCTTTTTTAATAAAATTAAACTCTACCTCTCTATTAATAGCTTAGTAGATACTTAGTAGGTTTACTTATATTTTAGGTACTAATAGTATATTCTTAAGTACTATAGGCGTATTAGTACTAGTAAAGATAATAGCTATATTACTCTTAGCTTTTACTTTAAGTAGAATACTAGTATTACCTTATTTAATATAGATATTATTAATTAGCTTAAGATTAGAAAAAAGATCTTCTCTAGAGTATATATAATAGCTAGTACTACTATCTAGTACTTATATAATTTTATTACTAGTAGAAGATTCTTTAGTATCTTCTATATTATTAACTTAAATAATAGTACTATTAAGACTACTCTCTTCTACTATATTTATAGCCTTAAATTACTTCTTATTACTACGTTTCTTCTTATAATAGATATTATCTATATGTCTGCTTCTATTATAATAAGAGTAGTACTTACTACTTTTCTTTATATTTAAAGATATTTCTATATCTTTATTAGTAATTTCTTTATTAGAGATACTATTCTTTAGAGATTTAATTAAATATAGACGTCTAGACTTATTAAAAATTTAGCTAAATATAAGATCTAGATTAATTAGCTTATCTAGTCTTAAATCTTAAGTAATAATAGTTACTAAATAATTAAAATTGTTATTTAGATTATTTAGTACTAGAGTAGTAATAAACTTTAATAGTAGAGAAATATCTCTAGCTTCTAGGCTATTAAGTAGTCTCTTAATTTTCTATAAATATGCTTCTACGTTATTATTACAACTAATTAATGTAGTATTAATAATGTAACGACGCAGGCAAGACAAGAGATCCGAACTCGGCGTGGTCTCACTCAGAGGCATATGGGAGTGCGTGGGAGAACCGTAACCTAAGATTAATTAACACCTATAGGTCTTGTATAAAAGGATTGCAGAAAACTGCCTATCTACATCTAGGGAATAGCAGGCTTAAATACATGTAGGCTAGGGAGGGCTAAGTCAGAACTAAGTTAGGATCAGGTCCGAAGCGACTCGGGGTTGACTCCGAGTCTGGTCTTGGCTGTAGCTGTAACGAGGGAGGTAGCCTCGTTACAAATAAGCTCTTTACTTAGCAGAAAATCGCTACTAAAGCCTTTTACTTAATATAGAGATTTAAGATTATCCTATAATAGAAATAGTGATTTAATCTCTTTAGTTTATAGAAGCGGGCCGTTATCTAGGCTTAATCTAATAATAGATAATACTTTACCTTCTTATTCTTTTAAATTATCTAATTTCTCTTATATAAAATTAGATAAGTTTAACTAAGAAGGATCTATTATTATAATAGAATAGTAGTCTTCTTTAACTAAGAGAGACTCTACTCTTAAAGCCTAAATATTATAGTTAGAGTTACCTACTAACTTAGGCACTCTAAAAATGCTGCTTTTAGCTATTATAGCTACTACTCTTACGTCTAGACAAAGTAGATAGCTATTATCTAGAGATAGCAAATAGCTAGAACTTGTATATAGTCTTATTATAATAGAAAGCTATAGTTACTATTCTTACGAGCACTAATGGCTATTAAAGAACTCTAGCTATAGATTAAATTATAATAAGCTAATAAGATCTAGCTTTAGTAGTGCTAAGAACGTAGTACTAATAGGCCAAAATCCTAGCTAAAGTAGTACTAAAACTACAGTACTAATAGTGTTAAAGACGTAGCACTTATAGGCTAAAATCCTAGCTAAAAATAGTACTAAAAACGTAGTACTAATAGTACTAAAGGCGTAGCACTTATACCTAAAGTAGTATTATATTACCTATAGTAATTGCTTATTACTCTAGTAAAGGTTACTAGTCTTCTTAGAGGCTAACTTATTAGCTAGTTACTAAGTAAGAGTTTTAGCTCTATCTAGTAACTATACGCTTTACTAGAAGCTATTACTAATAAGCTTTAATAAATAATTACTATAATAGCCTACTATAAGTTTGCCTTAAGTATAAGATTACCTAGAGCTTTATACTAGTATTACTACTAGTATCTTCTCTCTACCTTTTAATAGTAGTTTAGTATAGCTTAATAAGCTTATCTAAACTTATTATAGTCTTACGTAAAGTAATTAGTAAGTTAGAGATAATTTCCTAGTAATTAGGGTTATCTAATTACTTAGGTCCTAGTAGATAGGGACTATATACTAGGATACTACTATTATAGCTTAAAGTAATAAATACTCTAGTTACTATAGACTTATAGTAACTCTATTTCTAAAGAGTCTAACCTAGGCTTATAACTTATAAGAAAAGGTATAGTAGAGAATTACTAATACTATTAGTAATAGTATTAGTAATAGTAGAAGATAGAAATTATAGTTAAAAGTATATCTATTAGATATAAAGGGGGGAGTTAGATACTAAGGTATTATTACTATCTACTTATTATTATATATAAATGCTAGGTTATCTAGAATATTCTATCTTACTAATAGATAACCTAGATATACGTAATTTCTATGTTATAGATTACGTATATAAGAACGTAATAGCTATAGTAGTGCTATTCTAGCTAAAAGAGTACTAGTGCTTACTTAAGCTTACTAAGGCTTACTTAAGCTTAACTAAGCTTACATTCTAACAAGACTTATTACTTAGAAAAGAAAAAATTTATATAGTCTCTAAGAAGAGTATATAGATTCTTTAAGTATAAGATAGAATAAAATATATATATTAAAGATATATACCTAAAGTACCTATAAAATAAGTATAAAAATACTTATTTCTTTAGTTATAAAGACTTATAAGATATTCTCTAGATATAAACTATATATAAGATATAATATATTAATAACTCTATCTACGAATATAAAGAGTACGACTAGTAAATATACCTAAATAGCGTATATAATAAGCACTATAATATAAAAGAATTTTATAGATTTAGAACTAAGTCTTTTTAAAATTAATAAATAGCTAAGAAGATCTAGCTAAAGAGATTAATATAGTAAATCTCTTAAGACTTATTAAGCTACTAGTATAGCTTAATAAAGTATAGATATATACTTTAGTAGATTTAAGATTAGAAGTAAACTATATTTTAGCGTATATAGTAAATAAAGTAAGACTTTAACTACTATAGAAATATTAGTCCTATCTACTATAGATTACTAATAGATAACTAATACTAGAAATAAGTAAGATTATATATAAAGTACTAATATAACGCTTAGTATCTAAGAGTATTAGAAAAGAATAGACTTAGATATCTTTAAATTAACTACTTATAATATTATATTAGAACTTTTTTATTATAAGAATATAATCTATAAATTAACTAGAAGTTAAAAAAGTTCTTATTTAAGTATTATAGACTAGATATAATTATAAGCTAGCCTATATATTAACTAATTTTTAATAGTAAATAAGGGAAAAGTTTATAATATTACTAAAAAATAGTAAACCTTATATAAGAATAGCCTTAAGATATAAAAGTTTAATTTAATAAATATTAGTAAAATACTCTTAAATTATAAAGTTAAAGTTTTAGAAAAATATATAATATCTAATATTTTAAAAGAGTATTAAGAATTTAAGTATCTTTTTATAAAAGTAGTAGATAATAAAGTTTTACTAAAGTATTAACTCTAGAATTATAAAATTATTCTAAAAAAAAAGAAAACTCTACTCTTTAAGCTATTATATTAATTATTAGAGATAAAACTTAAAGTATTAAGAAAGTAGCTAAATAAAAATTTAAAGAAGAGCTATATTAGACTCTCTAATTTACTAATAAGATTTTAATACTCTTTATACTAAAAGAAGAAGGGACTACTAAGAATATATATTAACTATTATAAGCTTAATAATATTATAGTAAAGAATTAATACTTACTACTAAATATTATAGAACTTTAGAATTAATTATCTTAAATAAAAATCTTTATAGTAATAGATTTATAAAATAAATACTATCTTATTAAAATAAAGAAAAGTAAAGAATAAAAGATAGTATTTTAAATAAGATATAGATATTATAAATATATTATCATACCTTTTAGGCTTATAAATACTCTAGTAATATTTTAGGAACTTATTAATTATATTCTTATCTACTCTAAAAATAAAGAAAAATATATTTAATATATCTATATAGTACTAAGGTGCCTAGACTAGTTTAATCTATAACTTAAGCTAAAGAAATGTAAATTCTATAAGAAAGAGATTACTTTCTTAAAATATATTATAAGAGCTAATAAAGTACGTATAAGTAAAAAAAATATTAAAGTAGTTAAAAAATAGCTACTACTAAAAATAGTTAAAGAAATATAATTCTTTCTAAGATTCTTAAATTTTAATTAATAATTTATTAAAAATTATTTTAAAATTACTATTCTATTAATAAAACTTATAAGAAAAGATATACTATTTATATAGAGTAAAGAAGTAGAAGACGCCTTTTAGATATTTAAGAATATAAATATAATACTACTATACTTCTATATATTCTAATTAGAGTAATCTCTACGCTTTAAGACTAACTTATTAGATCTTATACTAGAAGGATATACTAGCTAATTATATAAAGGCTAATAGTATCTTATAGCTTATTATTTACGTAAGCTTTTAGAACTAGAGAAGAACTATAATATTTATAATAAAGAGCTATTAGTTATTATTACTTATCTAAAGTATTAGAGAGTATACGCTAAGAGTTATTTAGAACTTAAAATATTCTTAAATTATAAAAACTTAGTTACGTTTATAACTAATAAAGTACTTAATAAATAATAAGTTTAATAGTTATAGAAATTAAGATAACGTAGGTCACAAGCGAGTGGAACCTTCAAGCGAGTGGAACCTTTTTGCCAAGACCTAACCAAACCTGCAACTACGCACTACTATGCAGCACCGTTAAGAACAGTAATTAATATTCGTAGTAGCCTAATTTATTTAGAAATATCTACTACATCCTACGTACATGTGCGCGAGTTGTGTCCTACCTCGCCGCAGCGTCCATAGCGTCTTTAAGACGATTCGCCTACTTTAACGCGCGCCTTCTTCTTTGCCTTCTTCCTATCGCTGCGCGCCCTAAACTCCTTTAGAGTTGTTAGTCGAAGACCTTCCTCTACTATAAGGGTCCCCTCCTTCTATACTCGCTTTCTTTTATATGATTTACGTCGCGTGGCGGCCTTATTAGCTACTTTAAGCTTAGCGATACGCTTTTGCGATAATACTAAAGTATGCGCTATTATCTCTACGCTTTTAGAGAGGCTTTTTACCGCCTTAACTATTAAAGTAGGCGAGCTATCTATATACCTCTAAAACCTCTTAAGAACTAGCTTTATTTAAGACCCTAGTTCTAGGGTATTACTTAGGGTTTGCGACTACTAGGGACTATTCTTAATAGTAGGTAATAGTAAAGTACGTAGGCGGACGTTAAGCGTTAATATAATAGCCTCTAAATTAAATAGAACTAAGTTAGCGCCTTAAAAGCCTCCTAGGATATTGCTCCTTATAATAGAGGCCTTATAGGCGGTAATAAAGCATAATAAGAACTCTATTTTTGTAATGTAGGTGATCTTGTTACGCATTAGCTTCTTAGCTTAGCACCTATACGCCTTCTTTAGCGGCGCAAAACAGCCAACGTCAAGCGGCTATAGTAGGTGCGAGGAGTGTGGAGGCATATAGAGGGTGATAATCTTCTTCTCCTCGCAGAGCTGGTGGAAATCGATCGAGCTGTGGCTCTCGTAACCATCAAGAACTAGCAGGTGGTGGCTGCTAACAACTCTCCCCTTTATATGTGTTATGGGCGGAAAGAGGCCTGCTAACGAGTATGCATTTGCTCCTATGTACAGAATAAGAAAGGTAGAGAAAAGAAGTGTAGGTGTCCTCCTTCGTACGGTACTTATCCTTTGCGCTACCTCTACGCTAGCGTTCCGCGCTAGCCTAAAGTAAGAAGGTAGCAGTACTTAGGCGTAGCCCTTTACAATACCTCCCCTCTCCTCTTGGAGGCGTCGTACGACAGAAGACACGTGACTCTCCTTCCATTTCTATTGTCGTGCCCCACTCTCTTGCGGTGAATCCGGCCTTTTCGTA
>QXCR01000373.1:0-12044 GCA_004380135.1 Stemphylium vesicarium | reverse complement strand
GCTTTGCGAAGAAAGTAGTAGAGGGAGCATGAGGCACGGCTGTCTGCAATGCGCGCGTGCACATCGGGAATAAGAGTTGCCTGGGGCGGAGTGCTCAAAGCTGCAGTTCCCAGCCACAGCGCGCAAGGTGGGCGCACAGATATCTCAGCACGCTACTGTAAGCTACTGCATGCCAAGTGCTGCTAACAGCGCACGTCTTGTGGGACAGGTTTTGACGATCTTGCCGTCTACGCGGAGAAACTGCCGGAATGTACCTTTTCACACTAAATCGATCATCTAAGACTTCAGTCTTAATTCTTACTATCTTAGCTTCCTTTCTAGTCCGCTGAGCTCTTCACAGATGCGTGTTATCGCGGATAAATAGGGGGTTATTAGAGGAGAGTCGAGGACAGCGTTGACAGAACAAGCGACAGCACGGTTAATAACGCGCTTTTCGGCGTCGGAGACTAATGTGTTAGGAGAACGAGAGCTATAAAGTAGATGCGCATTACGCTTGTCTACATACAAGTGCGCTGCGGGCAACCCAAGGGCCCGGAAGGAAATGTGTCCCGCTACACCATGCGTCCCGGCACGCTTGGATCGACATTACCAGTCCAAGGCACTCAAGATCTTTGTTTGGGCTCTTCTTAGCAGTCGCATACGAGAATTCATCGAAATCGGCTAGCAAAGGTTTTCCGTTGCTGCAGAACCGTATCGTAGCAATAGAGATGGCGTTGTGTATCATACTAATCTTTGCTATGTGTTGTACCGCAAGGAAAATCTATTGTCATCAGCGTACAGAAAAGGAAAACGATCTGGGCTAATATACTGCGCTCGCGATCGCGCGGATGTGCGGTTCGCCAAGACAATTGTGAACGTTTAGAACTTCTTCGAGTGTGTATCTAGAGTACTTAAGTTAGAAGAAGATAGAGTTATTAGTTTTAAAGGCTTATTTAACCGTAGAGACGTATAGGTGCTTAGAAAGTATCTTTAATATATTAAGTTATTAGCGACCTACTTTATTACTTATTTCTTAAACTATAACTAGTTATTCCTAATTAATATAGACGGTCCGCACTCTTTTTCCCTGCACTAGGTTGCCTTATCGAACTAAAGTTTCCTAGGGGCTCTCCCAGGTTTCATGATACGTCAGAGTACGACGCTTATTATCTTCTCTGGCTCGCTGGAGCAATGCTGCTTTAGTTGGCACCGTAAGTCGTTGCGTTATCTCGGCTTTTGTGGGGACTTGAGGCCTTAGGTGGCGCTTAAACGCCTACTCTACGGCTCCTAGTGTTATAATAGTTTCGTCTATCCTATAAGACTTAAGGCGCTGCTCTTCTTATATATTACCTATAATATAGGTACCTAGGTAGGTAGGTACTAGTAAAGAGGTATTAATGCTAGAAGCTATTCTAAGGAATAGAGCTAGAGACGTGTCTACGGGCCTACTATAAACACGGAACATACCTATATAAGTAGGTAATTAGGTATCTTATATCTAGACGCGATGGCAGTGCACTAGTATAGGTAGGTAGGTAGTGCTTATATATTCTAGAAACTAGTGATAGTTAGAGCGTATATAGTATATAAGCTTTAATTAGGAGCCTTCCTATCACTTATTATTATACATTATTACCTACTGTCTACACACCTAGGTATTAACTATGGACGAAGTCGATACTACTTAGCTAATATTGCACCCGTTACGTTATTAGCAGAATGATGCGACTAATTGGCCTGCGGGAAACCCCCGCACCTCAGCTTTGCCAGCGCTCCTCCAAGCACCGGTCGATCATGCACCCTCTTAACTGTAACCAAACCTCTACCTCCAGCTCTCGCAGATTCTCGAATGGGAGATATAGAACTATAATTAAACACGGGGTAGACTATGTTTAGAGCTAACTTACTATATATAACTTAAGGCGTAGGTGTTAAGCCTTAATAATAAGCTTGCGCAATAGAAGGAGGGCTGCCGTATAGCGTATGCGGCGCTTAATGAATATAGGGCTGAGAACTCTAATCTCAAGCTCGACGTCGAGGCTTTGACGGACGAGCTCCGCCATCTCCGACAATATGTGGGTACTGTCCTGGATGCTGCATGCGTCGATCCTAGCTCACATAACGGCAGGTCTAGCCAGGCCCCACTTGTGCCCCACCTTCGTGTAACGAAACACGAAAAGCTAATAATAGATTGCTATACTAATAACTAGCCGCTAAGACGCAAGACACGCAATAGGGGCTTAAAGTAATTAAGGAGATTAGAAAGAGTTAAGAGAGTTTTAAGTAAACGTAGAAGGTAAAGTTTAGAATACTAGCCCTAGAAATAAAATCTATAATAACTTTAATTTATTTAACCTTACCTATATAGTTCCTATAGTTAGAGTCTAGTCTATATTATTCTTATTATCTTCTTCTATATTAACTCTAATAGTCACATCCCTGTTATCTAGCACCCTTAATGCATCTCTAAACTTTAACATTTCCGCTAGAAAGTTGTCTATGAGTTTCTTCTCGCTTCCGCGTTCGGCGCGCGGGCGTATTATTCGGTGAACGAGTTGCCAGTCCCTTACTAGGCGACGTACGTCAGAGCCGCATATACCACCTTCTCTGAACCCACGTTCGATCTTGCACATCTTCTCCTGGAAGCGTCTCCCACTCAGACCCTGTTTCATTACCTGTTTACCGTATAATTCAATCCATTAAGACTAAATGATGCTCCAGCCATTCGAAATGCGCTCTAGCATGTCTTCGACAGGTTTCTTCCAGTCAATAAAGCCTGGGTGCGGTAATGGAGCGCGACGGTGCCGAGGAGAACGCCTATCGCCACTAGAAGGATGTCGATTGCTCGGCGTCGGTGCGGTTCCTCCGGTAGTAGTCGGAAGTGTGTCTCTGGAAAGTGCGTGCTGCATGAGATCAAGGTATTCCTCGTTCTTTTTTTGCCCTATCTCTTCGTCGTCGTCTGTGAGGTCCTCGATAATGATTAGCTACTCTTTTATACTAGGAGAGATTTTCATCTCTAGTAGGCATTCCTGAGAGTCTAGATGCTATTGTGTAACCTAAATTTAGGAAGGGCTGCGTGTTTCTCTTAAAGTAGACGCCCTATCTCGATTCACATCGTGATAAGCCACACTTACTACGTCCTCCTTAGGATATGTGGCTTGATTGATATCCTGCGGCGCGTCTCGGCTGCTAGAAGCTGCTTGGGGTGGGTTTGGGTCTTTGCTTAGATTGGAGACCTTTACGAGCTCCTCGAAGTTAATAGGTGTTAGGTCTATGCTACTTCTATTGAGATGAGGCTTTTCCTGCAGAGCTGTGGGGAACGCATCGTTTGACTGACTGTGCGCAGTATTGGCATTCTGATCGATGCGCGTCAAGCCATTCGCCTGTTTGGGCGGAAAGCTTTTGCTAGCGTGGCTTTCTTCCGCTATTGCGAACCAAGGGTCGCCCATTTTGATAGGAAGTGGTGCAGTCTTAGCCCGTGTACATCGAGTGAGCATCGTGGCCGCAGGCGTATCTTCTACGCGCCTAGATAGAATCCCCAACGTTATGGCAGGTAGGCTAGAGACAGTGTTCTTGGGTGTTAAAGGAGAAGATATGTCTAAGGGCGAAGGAACTGTCTTAAAGACGACTAAGATTACTAAAATGTCTAGTAATAGTGCTACTTTATGCTAAGGAACTGTATTAGCAGCAACGAGAATTTCTAACATAGCTAGCGGCGGGGATACCTAAGGTCTACTAGGATGCGGGGAAGCGATTAGGTCGTCCGAGATTTCTAATAGTAGAACTAGAGTAAGTAGAGCTTGCATCTTAGGAGAAGGGTTTTTAATCTAATTAGCTAGAGGTACCCCCGTTCTATAATTTATATCCTACTAGTATTTAGTAGCAACTAGAAAACGTAATTAATATTACGTACTTTAATATAGTTTATAGTTATATCTTCTTTATATCCTCTAAGTATACTATTTATAAGATTTTAAAGCTATTCTAGGGTTATTAAGTCTAGGGGGACTTAAGAAGCTTTAATAGAGCTATTATTAAAGAAGAAGGGAGATGTTTTAAGACGCAAAGATCCTTCTAAGTAAAGGCTATTAAAGATATCTATAATAAGTTAGGAGCTAAGTATAGGACTAATAGTGACCTTTTATACTACTCTACCTACTATACTATTCTCGTCCTAAAATATAAGGTATAAAACTTAGATGCATAGTTCTTACACGATAATCTATTCTCGTTAGCCCTATACTAATAAATATATTATAGATGATAATATTATATGAATGCGTAACATCTTTACTGCCGTAGTGATAGCAGATCGAGGCTGTGAATCCATGTGATAGCATATCCTTCTTAATCTATTGGTCTCTTTCCTTCTATGCATTGCAGCCACAGAGGTACTGCATAGCATCCTTACCGCTATGACGCTAATTATGTGATTATACGCCCTTTAATGTATATAATTTTAGGTCCTATAATTTATGCGTTAGAAATCTACAGGCTCTAGCTGCACCTAATGATATATTAGTAGGGCAGACATAGACTATGGTGTAAGCCTTTTTGCTACCTGTCTTAGAATGAAGTTATCAAGACGAGATGCTCTAGGTCTAATCGAAACTATTGGGTGAGAGTGGGTAGACATAATATTAAGACGGGGCTATGCTACACACCCTAGCGAGTGTTAGCGGTAGAAAGCTATATAAAGAGAGCCTTGTCTCTATCGCAAATGTTGAACATGGCTACCGCTCGACATAAACATAACCGCACGCAAGGATAGTTAAAGTAAGTAATAATAGTAGTTATTACTTTATTACTAACACGCAAGTTGCGATAAAAGCGCCCTAGAGGAGTTCTTTATAGTAGAGTAGGATGCCTAATAATATTAGACAACCTTTCGCACGCTTCCCGCTCCTACGGCAGACTTTTCAGCAGACTCCCGATATGCCCGCTCCGGCAGTTCGCCAGAAGTTTCCAACTCCTATATAAGAGGAATCCTAGGAGATACTTTGCTATGAGCCGCAAAAGGATCATTATAATAGGTCGCCTATTCTATCAACACCACAGAAGAACCCTATATTAATTCTAGCTATTAATAAGCTACTTATAAAGGAGTAAAAGCTATTAACTAAGTGCCCTTAAAATTAAAGTAGAAGGTTTAGTTAATTCTCTAATTCTTAGCTAAGGTCGATTTCGTGGATGTAGGAGCCCTACGATCCTACAGTTCGAGCTATAATAGCTTCCTATACTACTATTACCTTTTTAGTATCCTAAGAAATACTTTATTACGTTAAATTTAAGTGCTAAGTCCTCTCTCTATAGAAGATATTAGCTTTTATAAGTCTTTTGTGGTAGTCTCTAAAAGATCTTATATAGTCTATGTAAATTAAAACGCATAATATAATAAAGAAGGAACGTAAAGGGATTTAGTAGTTGCTATAATAAGCGTGCGAGCGTTAAGAGTTAGTTAAGGTTTGTTGGCAAGATAAGGTTATTACTCTTAGGGAAATGCGAAACTTGGACTAAGCTTCCCTGGTGTGTCCAATCTTGCGGCCACATGTTTGTTGGTTTAAGGTGCGTCCCTAAGTGAGGAGACACACTACGTCGCGAGACAGGTTAGCGATTCGGAGCTTCGGCGCCTCCTATTTACGGGCTTATAAGGCTACTATTAATCTACTATGATTATAAGGCTATTGCTCTTTAAGCACATTTGCATCTAATATAAATCGCTATTATATTAGCCGTGCTATTAATTGTTTCGTTACTATCGTTAATTAACTCGTTAGCAATATCCCCCTATTTATTAGTAACTTTAAGGACTACTAAAGCGCTTAGAGGGTTAAACAGAGAGTGCGACGTAAGAAGATCGACTTCCTAGGCTCGTGAGATCGCTTCGATGCGAGAGCGAGCATGCCGGCAGCCCCGTAGTGCGAAGCAGGAGATCTCTCAAAACGAGCCCGAGCTGGCGGGATACGCTAACATCGCTTAGCATGCATGAGCCTGCATTAGCGTTCTCATCGCCTGCTGTATTCTATTGTAAAGAATACAGCGCTATGCCAGTCGCGTATGCCTCTCAAAATAGATGCGGCGCATGCTGCTGGCTTTCTGGAAGCATCTACGGCCACGCGCGTACACAGCGGTTGTGCATGAGGCTGCTCTGTTCCCTGCTGTCTGGACGTTCCCCGTCCTTTTCCCATCGCGAACAAGTCGGCCACGATGGACAAGGCCAGCCGTGCTCTAGCGCAACCCGTTCCTCCTAGCTTATCCGACTCATACCGTGCTCGTGCAGATCGTAGCGGAGTCCCTCATACGACCCTCCACCATCGCGCGCGCGGTCGTCGCTCGATCGAAGAAAAGGCCCAAAGCCAGCAGTACCTCGCTCCGTACGAGGAGGACGCCCTCGTCCGTTTTCTCCTACAGTTGTCTGATCTAGGCCAGCCTGTGCGCATCAAGTACATACGCTTCCTAGCTTTCTGCGTCACCCGCCAGCGATCCGAAACCGACCGTCCGCTGAAGCCGCCCGGCAAGAACTGGACTCAGGGTTTTGAGAAACGCCATCCAGAGACACAAGCGAGAAGAGTCAAGGCGCTGGACTGGAGCCGTCACGAGAAGAACACTTACTGGAAGATAACACATTGGTTTGAAGTGATCGGAAGGGTGCTGAAAGACCCAGCCATCTCTAAGGAGAATGTATACAACATGGACGAGACTGGCGTTATGCTATCTATGCTAGGTACGGTCAAAGTTTTAGTAGGTAAGGATGACATGCGAGACTATAGAGGTGCACGTGTCAAACGCACATTAGTCACCGCGATCGAGTGCATCAGTGGTGATGGTAGGTATCTAGATCCCATGATTATCTGGCCAGCTGCCACGCACCGGAGCAACTGGACCACCTTCCCCACCCCTGGGTGGCAGTACGCGTGCTCTGACACTGGGTACACGGACTCTTACATTAGCCTGCAATGGCTTCAGCGTATATTTGACCCTGCGACCAAGGAGCGAGCTAGAGGCAAGCCGCGAGTGCTGATCTGCGATGGCTTCGGAACGCATGAGACGCTGGAAGTGCTGGAGTTTTGCTTTGCGAACAATATCCTCCTTTGCCGTCTCCCCTCTCACACTTCTCACAAGCTGCAGCCTTGCGACGTTGCCGTGTTTTCTCCTCTCAAGGCAGCCTATCGCGAGCAAGTCGAGCGCCTAGAGCGGGGAGGCGTTAACACCATCGGCAAAGAGCACTTTACTTCACTCTATAGCCCTGCAAGGGAGAAGGCCTTCACTTCTAAGAACATTATAGCTGGCTTTGCTGCAAGTGGTCTGTTTCCGTTCAACCCAGACAGGGTGCTTAGGAGCATGCCAAAACCTCTCGCTGATCTGATGATCCCGAAAGCCGACGAGGTGAATGTTGAGGCTTGCCGCGAGAGCGAAGTTCCACAAACACCTGTCACACCGTTGTCAGCAGAGGGCCTTGCGTCGCTTCGAAATCTGATTATCGAGCAGGATGCTGGTGCTCTCGACGAGACAAGCAAACGAAACCTGCAGAGACACCTGCATAAGTTAGCCAAAGCTGCGCAGCTGTCTCTCGCAGAGGGAGCCCTCCACAAAAAACACATCCGATTCTTGCTCACAGTCAACAGCGAAGCCAAGGTGCGACGATCGACCACGTCGCTAGTGCTAGGCAAAGCCAAGGTGATGGGCTACGAGGAGCTCATGGAAGCACGAGAGAAGCGTGCTGAGAAAGACGCTGCTCAGAAGGCGAAAGGCAAAGGGAAGCGAGGCAGAAAGCGCAAGAGTGCTGCGGTAGAGCATGATACAGCGGAGCCAAAGACGAAGGCGAGGCGGGTGACCGAAGAGCCGGAACCAGCGGTAACGCTAGCGACAACGTCGACCATTGCAGCTGTGGTGGGGATTGAGACTGCACCTGCCCCGTGGAGGGCCCCAGTGGCGCGGATGTACTAAGTTAGTGGATTAGGACATGAGATCAAGCTTGTGATAGCCTGGGTAGGACGGCTGTCGTGATCTTGTAGCGGAGCCTCTTGGTACGCCAGCGGAAAGCCGATTGTTCTGCTGTGCTTCTCAAGATCAATAATTGTATGTGCCACCGTAAGGTTCTTATTGTCGTGACGCCACTGTGGCGTCGTCTAATTTGTCTATTGCTATGCCTTGTGGTAGCTATTCGCGCGGTTCTTGTGTCTCTCATTGAACGTTGCCGTAGCCGAGGCAAGAGGCCTTACTGTACGTCCTTTTAGCATGTTGGCTTTACGATTACTCGACGCTTCTTAGGGGAGTTAACAGTGTATGTCGCAGACTTTAGATAGACAAGGCAGCGTACTAGCATTAAATAACTAAGGGTGGCAGGCTCGAGGATAGGGGAGTCGCGATTGGGTAGGCGGAGGTTGCGTAAACATGGTTTACAGCATGCTGCACATTAATAGCATTTCGTTTTCCGCGTTAAAGCTACTTGCTGGCGTTAGACAAATGCGTCACTTAAGATGTTCTGGGTTGTTTTTGACGCTGTTGTCGCTGCGCTGCGTTTTGAGCCCCAGGATGGTTGGCGGCACAGAGTCCCTGTGCCCAGTGTGTCCTTGCACGAACTAGCACGCGCTGCACAGGCATCGTGAAATCCTCTTACAGGACACGACGATCCATAACTTATGCTTTCTACACTATCAGGTCGCGTTCACAGGCAAGAACTGCTTCTCGGCTTGCAGCACGCTGGCTGTCGCGCGATCATGCGTTTTCAGCCGTGCCCAGCCAGCCTCACGTCACGGCGCGTGCGGGCTGCGCCTCCTGCCTTAGGTGTTGGAGATGCAGCCTGCCCCAACAACGAGGAGGGCAGTCGTGCTCACCTCTACCTTAGCAAACCATCAGTTAGCACTCGAAACAGCCCTGATAACTACGATCTCCACGCCCTGCGCGAGCCAGCTGCCGTGCGCCGTCGATTCCGTCAGCCTGCTTTGAGGCTCCAAGACTTCCTCCCACCGCTCGCGCATACGGACAAACACACAGCCCGATGCGACTGCTATACACTACAGGCGATGGGAGACTTGGGTGGACTGAGGACCTGATCGGAGACAGGATTCCCCCATACGCGATCCTGTCGCACACTTGGAAGGAGGGGCAGGAGGTGACATTTGCCGATCTAAAAGATCTAGACAACGCAGTAGACGTCGACACACCACGCAAAGAGGGATACCAGAAGATTCGCTTCTGCGCGCAACAGGCTGAGCGGGACGGTCTGAAATACTTCTGGGTTGACACCTGCTGCATCGACAAGACGAACAGCCAAGAGCTTCAAGAAGCAATCAACTCTATGTTCTGCTGGTATCAGAAAGCGGAGAAGTGCTATGTCTTGCTTTCGGACGTCAAGAACAACTCATTAGAAGGGAATAGCAGTTTGCGCAGAAGATGGAAGGCAGCGTTCAGGAAGAGCAGGTGGTTCAACCGAGGCTGGACGCTTCAGGAACTACTGGCTCCCCGCTCTGTCGAGTTCTTTTCGAAAGAGGGAGAGCTGCTAGGGGACAAGCAGTCCCTCAAAGACACTATCAGTGAGATTACAGGAATACCTAGCGAAGCTCTGTTAGGGAAGCAAGTGTCTGAGTTTAGCGTAGTCGAGCGGTTCTCTTGGGCAGAAGATCGCCAGACGACACGCGATGAAGATGGAGCATATTGCCTGTTCGGCATATTTGACATCCATCTACCGCTGATATATGGCGAAGGCAGAGGAAACGCACGCGATCGGCTTAGAAGTGCGGTTATTCTGAAGCACAAAGGCCGCAGTCACGACCAAGAAGAGAGGCTTGGCAATATTTGCAGCTGGCTTTCGGCGCCTGATCCGTCCACCAACTACCACAAAGCGCACAAGCAGCGGCAGGCTAAGACAGGTCTCTGGCTGCTGGAAAGCGCAAAGTTCACAGACTGGAAGAAAAGAGCAGCGTCGCGGCTGTGGCTGCACGGCATCCCAGGATGTGGAAAGACCATCCTGAGCTCTACTGTTGTTGAGAATCTGCTGCAATACTGCCATGATGACACTAACATGGTGACGGCGTACTTCTACTTCGACTTCAACGATACACAGAATCAGGATCCAGAGCTTATGCTGCGCTCACTGCTATGCCAGCTTCTCCAGCGTTTGGTCGTGATACCCAAGAGCGTTGACGCATTGTTCTCATCTTGCGAGAACGGAAAACGACAGCCTTCGCTGCATGCGCTTTTACAAGTAACAAGGCAATCGGCGCAAGAATTCACCCACGTGTACGTTGTTCTCGATGCTCTGGACGAGTGTACGCAGCGCTCGGAGCTGATGGACATGCTCGAAGCAGTAGCTGAGTGGCAGCTTGACAATCTGCATCTGCTCATGACTAGCCGGAAAGAGCGGGATATCGAGCGCTCCTTAGGGGAATACATTAGGGAGGAGGACGCTGTATGTCTTCAAAGGGACGTAGTGGACCAAGACATACAGCGATACATCCAACAAAGGCTGCGTGTCGACAAGGGCTTGGCGAAATGGAACAAGGATGCCGTCGTCAGGCAGGAGATTGAGGCCTCGCTAATGAGCGGAGCTCGCGGGATGTAAGTGTTTTGATTTAGTTCTCTGCTGAGCTAGATCTGACGATAGCGTAGGTTCCGGTGGGCTGTATGCCAGCTGGACACGTTGGCAAAGTGTCGCAACCTAGTGATGCTGCGCAATTCACTCGCCACTTTACCGCAAACGCTAGACCAGACATACGACCGCATCCTTACCGCTATAAGTAAAGAGGACTGCGTGTACGCGATGCGCATCCTACAGTGGCTAACGTTCTCTGCCCGGCCGCTTTCTGTCACAGAAGTTGCTGAAGTTGTTGCTATCGATGTTGCGCGCGATCTAGCGTTCAACCGCGATGAAGTGCTGGTAGACCCGCTAGAAGCGCTGGACATCTGCTCTAGTCTAGTCACTATTACGAAGAACGAAGAGGACGGAAGGCTAGGGCCTACCCAACAAATCATCGCTCTAGCACACTACTCAGTGCAGGAGTACCTCGTGTCGCACAGAATCAGACAAGGGTCAGCAAAGCAGTACAGCATGCAAGAGGCTGAATGTCACAATGCGATAGCAAAAGGATCTTTGAAATACCTAATGCAGCTCCAGCAACCATTAGAAGAAGAGACTCTTCAGACGTTTGCACTTGCAAGGTACTCAGCAGAGTTCTGGAGCAGCCACCTTCGAAAGACAGGGGACGGGGGAGAACAAGCCAGTCAGCCAGCGGCGAGTTTAATGGCCAGAGAAAAGCCTGCATATCTCAACTGGCTCCGGTTGCATGATCCAGACAGTCCGTGGCACAAGACAAATCTAAAGAAAAGCCTTGATAGCATACCTATGCCGCTTTACTACGCAGCGTTGTTAGGCTGTAGTACAGTTACAAGACTGCTGCTCGATAAGGGTGCCGAGGTCAACGCGCAGGGTGGACACTACGGCAACGCACTGCAGGCAGCTTCAGAAAGAGGCCACGAGCAGATAGTCAAGACGCTACTCGACAAGGGCGCCGAGGTCAACGCGCAGGGTGGAGAGTACGGCAACGCACTGTATGCAGCTTCAGAAAGAGGCCACGAGCAGATAGTCAAGACGCTGCTCGACAAGGGCGCCGACGTCAACGCGCAGGGTGGATACTACGGCAACGCACTGCAGGCAGCTTCATGGGGAGGCCACGAGCAGATAGTCAAGACGCTGCTCGACAAGGGCGCCGACGTCAACGCGCAGGGTGGACCGTACGGCAACGCACTGCAGGCAGCTTTAGCTGGAGGCCACGAGCAGATAGTCAAGACGCTGCTTAACGCGGGCGCTGAGGTCAACGCGCAGGGTGGACCGTACGGCAACGCACTGTATGCAGCTTCATGGGGAGGCCACGAGCAGATAGTCAAGACGCTGCTCGACAAGGGCGCCGACGTCAACGCGCAGGGTGGACCGTACGGCAACGCACTGCAGGCAGCTTCAGAAAGAGGCCACGAGCAGATAGTCAAGACGCTACTCGACAAGGGCGCCGAGGTCAACGCGCAGGGTGGATCGTACGGCAACGCACTGCAGGCAGCTTCAGAAAGAG
>QXCR01000372.1:0-12238 GCA_004380135.1 Stemphylium vesicarium | reverse complement strand
CTAGGACCCTCTAAGGACGGCCCTTCACATTATATAGAATAGTGCCCTATAGTAGAGATACCTATAGATAGACTTATAAAGTCCCTTATAAGATAAAAATTTACTAAGTTTATATAGTAGCTAGGGCTAAAGAATATTTACTAGCTTCTTACTACTTAATTTAATATACTAGAACTAATAGAGCTATAGTACTAGTACTAGCTAGCTTTGTTAATTATAGTAGCTAGAGGGGAGTATAATAGTTTAGACCTTACTAAGATCTACTTTAGTATAAGTTAGGTATAGTTATCGCTACTATACTTTATTATCTCATATACGTATATAGCTGCCCTTTTTCGTAGCTATAAAATGACAGCGCAGTCCTCCCCCTCTCCTCACACCGTTACAACTTTTAACAGCAAGATTTCGGCGATTAAAAGAGGCTATTTTGGCAAAGTCAGTGGAAACAGTACAAGTAAAATGCACTTCTTCACGACCACCCTTTCCGAATACTGGTTTGTGACGAGAAGTGCGACATGGTTGGAATCAAACTTTATCGCACGCTGAGCAGCTTCTTTCACCATTACGGGAGATTGCGGATTCATCCGCTGGATCCGGATTTTGATCAAGTAGTGAATACGATGAGCCTGATGCACTACGACAGCAACAGGTAAATTGACATCGAGGCGGAGAGGATACGATGGTGCAAGTGAAGTTCACTGTCCGTATCAGAGCGCTCGGAGTAACATACTGCGTTGACACTTGCAAAGAAGCGCTCTTGGTAACCGCGTTGAAATTACAGCTAATTTCCTGGTTCAGTGGTGTCGCAACGACATGAACACACTGTATCTGTCACGATCAAGCCCTACGCCACTTGACCAAGCACTACCAAAAAGGTACAGTGTTCCGAATAGGAGTACTGGGCGTAGGATAGCATATATACTCGTCACAGTATCGTTTTCAGCGTAGTATACATGTCCCATGGTTGGGATCGCAAATCATGTGTATATGCTCAAATATCCCTTCCATTCTATCTCACCTAAATAAAGATCACGACATCTCGTGGAGTAATAATATTAAAACCCCACCTATATAGACAGACCTCTCTGAAAACTATTTTCTGCTCGCAATGATATACTCTCCCAACTCGCCCAGAGAAGCAAAAAGCTCAGATCCATCTCGCGAGACATCTACCTGATCTACAAGATTGATATAGATCATCTTGATCTTCTGTTCCTCCTACATAAAGGGTCTCTTTACATGGCTGCTACGATCTTACCTCCTGGCATTGATGGATAATGTCGGACAATGGCTCGATGCAAAGATCTACACATAACTTGTGCCAGTTATTGATATCTGCGATGTCGATGCCATAAAGGCCGTTAAATTGAATGACCAGGGCGTCTCTGAACGCGCGACGAACTTCTTTACTTCGTCATCGTCCTTGCCCCAAGCAAAGAAGTCGCACATGCGACAAAGCTCCTCCGCCACGCCTCTCTGGCAATAGTAAGAAGATTCTGGATATTTGTCGAACGTTTTTAGCATATTCGGTATAAGCGTACAATATCATTAATGTGAGGATGCGTGCGTGCGACACGGTAGATAAAGCGAGATAGACATCACCAAGAGACAAGTGCATAGAACGTAGTTTGCAACTTTCGATAGATCAAGAACGATCAAATTTCCCACACAGGGCCTCTCTTACATAAGCTTCAAATTCAAACTCCTCGCATGCATCGTGAATCATCTATGTGCATCTCATCTCAATCTAAACAGGCGCTTACGCACCGTTGCCGTTGTACAGAAACAAGTTGGGGCTACCACTAAGGGTGCCAGTAATCTTGTTCGCGACACCGAGCGCCTTGATGCGGTTAGTGATCGTAGCAGGGGTGGATACGCCCTCAAGAGCCTGGAGGTAGACAACAACACCAGCGACGTGGGGCGCAGCCATGGAGGTACCAGACAGCGAGGCGGTGGCGGTGTTGCTGCCGATGTACGATGACAGGATACCGACACCGGGGGCAAAGATGTCGACACCGGCGCCGTAGTTGGTGAAGCTACCAGGGCGGAACGAGCTGTCCGCCGCAGAGACGGTGATGGCGTTGGGGGCGTTGGCGGGGGATTGGCCAGAGACGGGGAGCGGGCGACCGGATTCGTCACCGTTGCCGGCAGCGACGACGGAAAGGACGCCCTGGGTGTAGGCGGCCTGAATGGCGCTGGTCCAGGTGGTTGAGGCTCCGCCGCCGAGGGACAGGTTAACGACAGAGCGAGCGGTGCGGCCCTTGGATGTGATGTCGTTGACCGCCCAGTTGAACCCGGAGAGGATGTTAGAGGTGGTACCGGTTCGGCCCTCGAAAACCTTGACAGAGATCAGGTTGGTGCGCTTGGCGACACCGTAGGTCGAACCACCAATGGTGCCGGCAACGTGGGTGCCGTGGCCTAGGGTATCGGTATGGGCGCTACTGAAGACGTTGTAGCCGAGGGTGGCACGGCCACCGAACTGCTGATGGGCAACGATGATACCGGAGTCGACGACGTAGGCATAGGTGTTCTGTCCAGCGGTGGTGTCGTAGATGTACTGGGTAGAGGAGCCGGATCGGTGGCTGATGGCACCAAGACCCCAGGGGGCACTTGACTGGGTGGTCAAGGCCTTCTTATCGAGGGTGGCCTCGTGAACCTCCTCGACATCATACCAGAGATATGCGATTGTGTCGGGCTCGACAAGGGCAACCTATGGTAGATTAGTATAGACGAAGACATGTGACGGTTCCTTGATAGCAATTTATGAAGAACAGAAGTTGGCGAGGAAAGTAGGCCAAGCAACTCCAACTCATTGAAGCAATGCTCATGCGGGAACAATTCCAATGTGTCCATCGGGACTTCAGTGATCTAGAATGCTACTCACTTCAGGGCTGGCCTTGATCTCAGCAATGGTAGCCTCGTCGAACTCTCCAGAGTACGCCTTCCAGTCCTTGATGCCGAACTTCTTCTCGATACCAGCGGTGTCACGCTTGGCGAAGCTGCGCTTGTGGACATCGGTGGCCCAGTTCAAGTGAGTTTCAGCGGCAGCAGCGTCGATACCAGGCTTGAGAGTGACGATAAACTTTCCGGGAATAATGTCGTCCTTCTTGGTGATGGGAGCGGGAGCCGCAAGGACACCGGGGAGCAGGACTCCGAGGAATACAGCGAGGTTGCGAACGTTGAACATCTTGAAGTCTGCGGTGCGTAAGTAAGGACCCCCAGAATTGTCAGTAGAAAACCTACTCGGGAGAACACTGAGTGTAGACTGGTAGAAGAAGTGACTGAGAATCTCAAGGCTGATGCTTGATAGCCTTTCTGGAGCGATGTTCACTTCATCTTATATACACGACAACAGAGGTATTGAAATGACAGAGTGGTCACAATTCGCCAGTTCTATGATTCCATTAGGGCTACAGCCATAGTAAAGTAGCAGCAACTGTCTTAATCGAGAAGGTCGAAGGACATTGCCATTCCCGAGCCCAGTATGGTGTGCTTTTGAGCAACCGACAAATGCTATAGCGCAAACTCCAAGAATATAGGTGGTATCAGCGCTATAGCTCTGTGGTTACTAGCACGCTTTGATGTAGAGTGTAGTAGTGACGAAGATATCCAGCCCAATACCTGCCGAATTCGGCCTGGAATCAATATTCGATCAACAGGGATATGGTGGTGCCAAGCCTAAGTACCGGGACAAGACCATCAAAAGAGAAGGCAGCGGATTAATAGTGCGTTTGAGACGGTCATGCGTCAGAGTATCGAAAGAGTGTCGGGAGGATAAGCATGCTAGAACGTTGGACCTGCGACCGATTAGTGTGCTAGAGTAATCAAACGCAAGAGTAGGACTACTGCCTGAATCAGGTGTTACCTGCTCAGTGGTCAGAATAGAGCCTAGGCGAGATTGCGAGTGAAGAAAGTGATGCCTGGACGTCTGAGCCATTGACTCCACCACTCGACGCACATGTGGTGAATACAGCCTCTCACCTCAAGAGGGAACAGGAGGAGGTCGTGATAGACGATCCTCTGGCGGTTCGCGTCACCTGCACACATTGTTGCCCTAGACTCCCCTCCGACACGGTACGATAGACCTGCATCAACAGAAACTTGTTCTCGTATCTCATGGGCACATTTCTACAGCCTCTAGTCATGTTATTGATTCCTGAACAATTGTTGCGCTCGGATGGCCTGGATGTTGACGCTATCTCGGATGGTGTACAGAAGCAGCAGCGTAATTACTGATTCCACGAATGCTGAGCAGATTATGCCGCTCGGCGTGCCCGTCACGACGGCGGAGCTCTGGAGAAATGTTGGATGAAGGATGGAAATAAGGGCGCGAGACTCTTGGCAATTTGCTTGGCTGCCGAAGCTCCTGCTTCGTTGCGCAAAGCGCGATTGGCGAGCACGACCGCAACGGGCCGACAAACAAAAAAGGCAATCTGGCGTACGACTTGCCGGCCCGTACCGATCACGCGCAACGAACACTGAAACTGCTAAGGCTTAAGCTTAGGTAGAAAAGGCAGCTTGATTGTGCAAAGTTCCCACTCGCGCGAATAGTAATCACGTCTTATCGGCAAATAAAACGAATTCCGGAAACCCGCCAGAGATAGACTAGTAAACAATGCAAGAATAGAGCCGGGTACGAGTCTAGGCGCTTGAGACCTATCCGAGAGGACGACCGCAATCTGAGTTGCAGCAGATAATTTTCCGTAGGAGCGATGAGAAGCGATAAGAAACGACTAAACACGAACTATAGAACACAACTCTACTTAAAGTTTGCGGAACACGCCTAGGACGAGCATAATTACTCATGCAACACCGCAATCGCCGGCCCGTTGCCGCCCTGCCCTTGCGTGTACGTCGTCAAATATGTCGTGTCGTTCTTCAACCAACAGTTAGCACTACTCTTTATGTTATACGCGACTGGCAGGTCGTCCCCAATGGCTATCCCCTTGCATAGTGCTAAGCCATGCACAGCATCCCACGTGCTACACGCATCAATACATTGCTGTAGCGAGTATGCGCTTATGCTAGTAACATCGCCATCCTTGATGTTCCTATCCTCAGTGCAGGTGTATCTCTTGCTGTCCCAGGCGACTAATGATGGAGGACAGCTCGTGTCGATGCGGACGACGGAGGCTGTGGTCGAAGGAATGCATACTGCTGGGGTGGAGCCGCTGGCTGGAGCGGAGTTTGTGAGCGTTACTGCATTTGTAGGCGTCGCTGATATCGTGGGCGTTGCTGGCGCAGATTGCTGTGCGGCTTGTTCGTTCTTCGATACTGAGTTTTTAATCGCCATACTGCCCCCAATGCTCCCGCCCACAATTGCCGCAACAACAACCAACGCGACTATGACCAATATCCAGGAGTTCTTGCGTTGGAATCCCAAGATCGTTTTCGGTGTGGGCGTTGAAGGACATTTCTCTACATAAGGCGTATGCTTCGGATTGTGGTAGTACGCTGGCGTTCCAGGTGGCTGCTGCGAGCTCGCTTATCTCCTATGCCAAGTCCTATTCAGTCGCGATAAACCAACGCGATACCCTTCGAGGAGATATTTGGGCCCGAACGATCTTGTCATATTGGTTAAGCTTGTTAGCACAGCTTATAGTTCCTCTGATCTGGGATACTCTCTTGTTGCATTTATGAAGAGAGACTCTTTGCCCTCTGGACGAATCGCAATGTGACTCGCAATCTTAGATCGTGCTTTACTGGTGTTGTTCGAGATACGCATCAATTCGCGAAGCATCATGTACAAGGCATAGCGCAACGCCAAGCGCCCAGGCCGCGTAAACCGGGGCAAGAAGGCCGGCCCACCCAGCGCTGAACACCGACCTTCTCCCTTCCATCTCCATCTCTATCCATCCGTCTCCATCTCCACAACCTCGACCTCCGTTCGTATCTCTACCTGTCATCCAAATTCCACCATCTTGTACGCACACGCGCACGCGATCGCCTCCAGCCGCCGGCCGTCAGCCGCTGGACCGCCCCTCTCTTACTGCCTGGCGCCTTGCTCCAGTACGCCATCCTCACAGCAAGGCCTTTGACACGTCGGGTCGGATTCGCGATCTACGCGTTTTCGATGCGCGTATCTTCGGGGCGATACTCAAGCAAGGCACAGGCAGTGCGGGAAAGGTGGGCTTAGCGGTCCACGATCTGGCGGGTGTTGGTGCGACAGAGTTAGGGCTGCTCTTTGCGACCGGCGCGAAAGCCCGGGTGGGTGGGTTTCTTTTGCCGCTGCATATCGCCTGCTTCGTTGCAAAAGGGTCATGTAGTGTTAAGTAAACGTCTACTGTAGAGGGAACTAATGAACAATGGTGCTTAGTCTCGTTCGCAAGGAAGGCGTGGCCGCATTGGCATATTCTACAAATGATGTATCTGTGCTGTGGCCGTGTTCTTTAAAGATCCTGCATTCGGACGCGCAGTTCGTGGTGTCGCTCGGATATTCTTATTCCATCCATGGCTTTGACGACAAGCAACTCTTTACCCTTCGTTATGAAGGTGACAATCTTATGCCTGGCAAGACCTCACTTGGAGATGTTGATATTTCCCTCCCGGATGGGTCGTTACACGACATTGCACGGCATGGGCAACCCCGGCTGCGAGCGCTGTCGCTGACGCTCAAAACACCCTGTTCTGTATGGTGCCCTCACAGTTTTGGCAATGGGATGTCCAGCCTCGAAACTAGTTTTCACAAGCTCTTAACACTAGCCAGGGCGACAGATGTGCGCATTGTGTTCGACACTAATTGGCTTGGAAAGAAAAACCTCGCCAGGCTTCAGAGTGCTATTGAGGCTTCCCGGCAACTCACTGGAGTTCCGGTCATTCCGCAGTTCGCCCGTTTATATCAGCAGGCAGACTGGTCAATTCTCAGCTCTATCCAGGGTGCCAAATCTGGACCTCATCGTCCCACTGGAGACTTGACGTCTAAAGCTGTGCCTTCAATTGAGGATGCGGTAGCTGGAGCCCCCCCTTTCGAAGACGCGATATACGACGCCCCGCCTTCGTATGCGCAAGTGTCGAACAAGCGCTCGAGAAACAGTAAGTCTTCTAGCCGGACACAGCACCAATATATTGCTGACGCGCATCGTCTAGCTCGCACTAGCTTGACACCCGACTCTCCTCCACCGAAGCGCCTCCTCCAAGATCCCACATGCGTGCCGTCGCCAACAGAACGCGCCTCTTCCCCGTCGTCACCTAGCTCAAAGTCCACACCTTCGTCCACCGCCACCGTGCAAGTGGACATTTTCCAAGACATTGTCACATCCGCTGTCCAGAAAGTGCTTCCGGACTTGCTGCGCGAACAACTTCCTAGCATTCTGCAAGACTTTCTTCCAGGAATGCTTGCTGACCCCTCACCGTCGCCTTCTCTGTCGCCGACACCACAGTCCAGCCAGTGCACGGACACGCTCGCACAACACCGTCGAACTTCGAACCAAAAACCCACGCCTGCGGCAGTCATCCGAACTGTTATTAGCACTGCTACCAGGACTCACCTTCAGAGATTCTTGACTGATGCCCTCGATCAAGCTTACGAGCAAGTCTCTGAGCTTCATAACTCAGCTAGCGTTGAGTTCGAGGAACACCTTGATGATACGAGGCTTGATTTTGCTATGCTCAAGGAGGATCATATCGCCGCCTTCAACGAGGATTGCAATGAGAAGTTGGTGGAGTTTAAGGAGCGTCTAGTCGAGGGGAAAGATGGGGCAGAAGTGGATGTGAAGGCACACGCTGACGAGGTAGTGGTCAAGGTTTGGGATAGGTTGAGCATGATGGATAAGAGGTGGTGTAGTCATCAATGCCCCCACAGTACGAAGGACAAGGGTAGCAAGTTGGAGGAGACGCGGAGGGCGATATCTCTGCCCCCTTAACAGTGGAACAACTACAGAGCAATGAATTGGAACGGATTTGAGTATTTGATGTATGGTTTATGCTATTTAACCTTCTTATGATCTACAAGTAGCAATATCAAGCACTATACCCTATCATTAGATTCACCCCTGATCTCGATCGCCTCTCGTTGTTGGGCGGCTCGTGATACGCACGTCTCGCGCTGGAATCAGGTCTTAGACAAGACAGAGGTGAACAGGCAAGCGACATACAGGAAGCGAAACCTGCAGTGAGAGTGTATAGATCGAGCTCCAATGACCAGTTCGCTTGAGACGCCGCTTCGTACTGACTAAAGCCAGCTGGTCTAGCTAGCCATCCCCATCTTCTCCAACACGCATTACATATCGTCGTGCATAACTACTCTAGCTATCAATGATCACTCTGCGATACCTTTCTATCTCGCGGATGAGCTTCGGCTTATGATCATCGACTCTGTGAGCGCGTAAGACTGAAAACAACTCCGCCGAATGTGCAGACGCCCCAACAAGCTGACCACTTCTCTCTTCATTTGGAGACTGTAGTTCGAGTTTTTTTGACGTGGCTGCGAATCTCTACATGATGTCTCCTGCAACCCTGCACTCTCCGCTTGTGTCCAAACTGTAGTACTAGGTAGGGTTGGTAGGCCTGATTATCTACAACTTCAACACTTGGGCTGCGATCACACATCAACCAGGCAATCCCGGTAACGAGACGGCTTTTCACAATGATATGAGCCACTACAACAACAAGCAGGTTAGTGACAGTTTGCTATCATACGATAAAGCGCCTCCTTCTCATTCTTTGACAGTGCAACTCACTCTGTATGAGTACGATGTAGACCGCAAGCAAGCACAGAGGGAGGTCTGAGATCTAACGAATAGATTGCGCTTTCGGACGCTTGGTGATACAGAGCGGGCGTTGATTCACTACTATCGGGCCTTTGGCTCCACGGTGACAGACGCTGCTGTGCTGCAGTTTTGTCAGGCGCTTAAGACACTTGAAATTGAAAGCTCTTAAGCACGAACAAGGTTTCCTCTATGACGACAGCTGAGCTTGTCTGTAGCGAGATGTGTACTTCTATCTCTTTTCAGTAATTAGCGACGTTAGTTACAGGGAAGACGGAGATGTTAGAGAGCTCTGATTGTCTATTCCTCTCCATTCGCTTGCCTGGGCAAGACGAGGGAATCACTACATTAGACATTCTATTACAAACATCGTATTAGATGCATTGTATAAGTGACAATAAAAAAGAGGTGGTAAGAAGTATTAGGAAACGAATATAGAGCAGAATAAGCGCTTTGAAGCAAGATCGATAATAGTTTCCTGAAAGAGCAACGCCTACGGCAACACTAGATCTTCAGAGCACCGTTGTTAAAATACCATTGGCTACAACGCACACCCAATGTCATAAAACTTGTATGACACGCTTGTTGCCGCGCCATCAGCATCGCTAGTCCATTGAACCTGAGTAACAGAGGCAGGATACAGTTCGCAGTTGTAACCTTGAACGCCGAAGCTACGGCAGGTACCCAGGCTGCGACAGAACCTTTGGCAGAGAGCGGGGTTGAAAGGGGAGCCGTCACCCATGCGGATGAGTTTTTGGTATGCCATGGCGCTTCGTCTGAGGTTGGTGGCTCCGCAGACAACGGACGGCGTCGGAACGGGGGTAGGTGTGGGAGTCGGAGTTGGGGTTGGGGTTGGAGTGACGTCGACAGCAGATGGCGAAGGCGAAGGCGAAGGCGACGGAGAAGGCGATGGCGATGGCGACGGCGATGGCGACGGCGAAAGGTTTGGACTGCTGATTTCATACGAGCCAGCGTTGATTACCTTGTACTCATCGTCACCGGCATAGTAGCCAGTGTTGACGGCGTAGCTAGGGTCCCAGGAGCGTGTGTAGAAGGTGCAGTAGGTGCCAAGGGGGACGCCATTCTGAGTGAGGATATAGGTGGTGAAGAAGTTGCAAGGCTTGTAAGTGCCATCAGAGTTGGGATGTGCCATATCGTATTCCGTTTGGGATTGGCATGCAGCAGCGCAAAGTGTAGGGTCGAATGGGTTATCGTTGAAAAGGCGCATGCCGTTGTAAGTATCAAAGCCGTTATCGAGGGGCGCGTTGATAGCTGCTGGTAGACTAATCGGAGCCTTGAAGTCCTCCGCGTTTGGCAGACCTTTGTTAGTTTTGGTATAACCGTTGCTACCAGCAATCACGACTTGAAAGTCCTGACGCCACTGTCCCATATTTGTGGCAGCCTTGGCTGCGACAGGATATCCATAAAGAGAGCATTTGATGTTGTTGGTGGAAGGGGGGTTAGGGCAATTGGGTCCGGGCTCAAGAGATGGGTCGCGTTCAAAGTAGATATTGAAGCCGAGGCAGTACTTCTCACCGTCGCAGGCATCAGCACAGCCCTGAACGTCGTAAGTCTGGTAAGTCTTGTAGGTCAGGTAGCCAATCTGTTGAGAGCTTCCGCTCTTGTCTACAAAGGACTGCTGGTAACCAGACGGAGTACCAGCATTTCGAGCAATGTCACTCAACTCAGTTGCCGAGGAGAATGCCGCGGCAGTGTCAGGTGAGATAGTAGGGCCGTTACTTTGGAAAAGTCAGATAAATGCCGTCTATGTTTTCGTAAGCTTCTTACCCAAGAGATTGTGTATCACAAGCATCACGCTTCCCCACCGTGAGACTATCACGCTTCTGGATAACACCCTCGCTCTCAACAACAGCGGTAACGACAAAAGCAGCGGCAGTGGGGTTGTAAGTAGGCTCAGCAGGCTTCGTGTCCTCGATTTTAGGACCCAGGATCGAGGGAGTAGGGACAGCCAAGGCAGCGTCGATGTTGATTCTCTGGGGAAGGGCGGCGGCAAGGCCAAGAAGGGTGGAGGCGGCGAAGGAGTAACGCATCCTGAAGTTGGCGACCCCGGATGTAAATGAATGTAGAGAATAAGCTGTTCTTGGTCTCTTTCTTACGGCGGTGGTGGGACTCATATACCATCTTTTCTCTCGTCGTGCTGGTTCGAATACGAGATGGCGTCGCCATGCCCGAGTGGTAATTACTGGTCTAACCTGGCGGTATTGGCGACGAGTATCGCTGAGTTCGCGATGCGTACGCCATGGCGGTCGAGGGCGCACTCTATTTAGCTGAAATGGGAAGCTAACAACGTAGACATGTTGGTCTAGAAACACGGGGAGAGCGACGGCAGAGTAACTACACTGATATGGACCACCAAGACAACAATGCCTGTGCTGGAGACTGACAACGTGTAGCCAAAGCGTATGAATTGTGCAGGCCTAAGCGAAGCTATGCTATGCACGTGACCCTGACTTGACTAGAAAAGGTAGTTTCCCATCAGCCTCGCAATTTGCACGCTACATTCGCTTCGGCCCATCGAGCTGCCTCGAACACTGGCCTATCGCGAAGTGCAAATTGCGGCATGAAGCTCAAAGCTAATCATCGCTTCGGGCTAGACCGCAGACACCTAACCCCATCGGAAGGATACTATCGACAATTGCCGATACACGTTTGCACTGGCATTCGCGATGCAAGCCACATGAACTGATTGAGGACATGAGGCTCGACGCTAACGGCTGTGCCCCTGAATTAGCTTGTACGCCGGCCATGTTTCCATCGTGATACCATCACTAGTACTGCCTGCGAAAGACCAGCACGCCTACCGAACATATACACAGAGGTTGAGAGGTGCATGTCCCGGGCGAGGAGCACTGAGTTGAAGTTCGTTGCAGCATGCTCGTGATCGACGGTGTACGTCATGCTCGGCTGCATCCCGCCTGATAATGTTGTGACAAAAGTCTGTAACGTACCTGGCAAGCGAGTCGCGCAGGCAAGCGAGTCGCGCACCCCACCAACTTTCTTAACGCTCCACCTTTCAACAACAATGCCAGCACCAAAAAGCACTCTTTTGCCTCAAAATGAAGCTGATATCCAGCTTGCTATCTCAGCTATTAATGCTACCCAAATACTACATGCTAGACGTGCTGCATCAACGTTCAACGTTCCTGAATCAACGCTGCGCGACCGACGCGCTGGGAAGCCTGCCCGACGCGATTGTCGGCCCAATTCAAAGAAGCTCACCCAGCTAGAAGAGGAGGTAATAGTGCAGCATGTACTCGACCTGGATCAACGTGGATTTGCGCCTACGTACGCAGTCGTGCGTGATATGGCGGATAAGCTGCTGGCTGCGCGCGGCGCAGGCCAGGTTGGGCAGAAGTGGCCAGCCAACTTTGTCAGGCGTACAGAGTCTCTTACAACGCGTCTATAAAGACGACGTGTACAACTTTAATAAGGCTAGCTTCTCAATAGGCGTTATTAGCTTAATAAAGGTTATTATAGGCGTAGAGAGACGCGCTTAACTAGAGCTAGTTTAA
>QXCR01000371.1:0-12255 GCA_004380135.1 Stemphylium vesicarium | reverse complement strand
CCCCCCCCTGTCACATTTGTACTAGCATGGTGACTCTAATGTTATAATAGTATCATCTTCATCCATTCGGTTTCAGGCCATCCGCGAGACACCTGGACCTATAGAGCTCGGAGAAATTCATCGGACTTCCTCGCCTCGTTTGGTTCACAATCTGAAGCAGATGGACCGTCAAGCGACGTATTCTGGCCAGCCGATCTTTTGCCCGAAGACTTCCGATGTGCGAGAGTCCTCACATATGGTTACGATACTTCCGGAAATGATATACGCGAGCCTCTTTCATCATTTGGAAGCAGATTCCAGAGTGGCTTGATGGAATACACAGCAGAATCTAACACTGTTGGCCGACCAAAAACATTCATTGCGCATGGTGTCGGCGGTCTGATACTGGAAGCAGTCAGTCAACCTATCGTTCCTCTCTGTTGCTTTGACGCGGCGAACGAAAGCTGATCGTTCGCTAGGCGCCCCAATCCTCTGGCTCGGCCCCGGAAAGACAAGACAACATTGCAAAATCAACAATCGGCATGAGATTTGTGGCCACTCCACATCACGGAAGTCCGCTTGGCCACTCTACTATCCTGATATCTCCTCTGATAACCGTTACGAGACAGACTTGGAGATTCAACGCCAACATTTTGTACGACCTGGTACCCCTGTGTTTTAATATCGGACTGGCGAAGTGCAACTTCCTCAGCATTCACCAGGGTAATGCTCGCATGTTCCCTGTCCGTTCAATATTTCAGGAAATCGATCAGAGCAAAGTTGGCTGGTCCCGTATCCTTCCAACGCTGGAAGGGATCGATATCAGACCCCAAAAAAAGAATGGTACCGGATTCGTCCTTCAAGCTCGACGACGCATGCGCGGGTTCCTTTCCGACCGAATATCACCATGAACATCTCCTTAATATTGGCTCGAAAAGAGAGTGCAGTCTACTACCAACTGAGGAGAGCCATCACAAAGATGATCGCAGCAGCTAAAGAGAAGCAATCGAGTTCTTAGCGTAGCTAGTCAGACTTCGACCTATTGGCCATCACCCTGCAGACATCCAAAGGCTGCAGCACGAACCGCCGGGGCTCCATGAAATGGTTATCACAAGACTGCGTTAGTAAAAGAGCGGCAGATTGATCTACAAGAAGAAAACACTTGGAGGATACAACACCATCCTGAGCTATGCCATGACTTGGTGTAGGTAGCATATAATACTCCTCCTTTTCCCATTTCCGCTCCAAATTCCAATTCCCGCCGATCAACACGAACCATCCCAAACTAAATTCACAAATCATAAACGAAGAATCTCAAAGACTAGACACTCTAAGCAACGACTAAACTCACACGACCATTCACCGGAATAGAGAGCAAGGGTACAGGGTGGGAGTGATGGCAAAGTATGGGACAGCGGGGTGATGAACCAAAAATGATCGTGTGAACAGGGTGCATGAGGTAATAACGAAAGGGCTGAATAGAGAGCAATCTTAGGTAACTATACGTTCATCATGCGATTGAAACCACAGGTCAAAGCTATGAAAAAGCCAATCGAAAAAAGAATAAATGAAGATGATATGGGATAGAGTAGAGAAAACACAAGCATTCAACAACAGCGACTAGAGAAGCCAAAAGTTCAACATCGCAGCGAAAACTCCCCTCTTCCTACCCATCCACCCAGGCCCATAACTCATACATTGCAATCGTACAACTTTCCCAAAGAAAGAAAAGAAAAGAACAAAACGCCACGCAATGCTTCCATACATACATCCCAGTCATGCTCTCCCCTTCCCCAGAGAACTTAATTGTACTGCCTACTCTTACTCGCCCACTCCTCCTCCTTAGCCTTCTTCGCCGCCTCAAGTTTCTTCAACTCCCTCGCAACACCGCCAGACGCCCTCCACCAGACATCAGTTCCACTCCGGATCAACCTCTCTGCAGCACTTGTCGGACCATCAACAGCAGGCCTGACATCGAGAAAGAAGACAGGCTCGCCCGTCGGCTCCGGCTCGCCCTCATAGTAGTCAATCACGTAGCGAATCTCCTTGCAGCCCTGCTCATTGCAGCGCTCGACGAACCAGTCATGGCGGTCAAACGGCGGGTTTGTGCCAAACTTCTCCGGCATGACGTAGCCCAGCCATTGCAGGATCTGAGATTTCGGCGTCGGTTCCGTGGGGCGGCCGGTGAAGCGCAGGAGTTTTGGTGGTTGCACGTCGCGGTGGTCCCAGGTCGTTGTGTCGAAGGGATCGTCGGCTGTGCCTAGCATGAAATTGGCGACGTCTTCGCCTTTTTTGCATATCTCGTAGCCTTCGGCTAGTCCGCGGGAGAATCGCCGTTCCCAGCCCATGATCTCGGCCCATGCACCTTCGTTGAGGAAGTTGTGGACGCCCACCATGCTTTCTACTGCTGTGATGTCGGTATCTGTATATCCCTTGCGCAACATGGCATTGTACATTTGCTGGGGGGAGGGGTACTCCCAGAGCGAGCCGTCGCCCTTGGGGATCGTAGACGTCTCGCGCTCGAGAGGGAGATTTTGCGATTGCTTGTCTGACCGTTCGTTGTCGAGCTCGGAAAACATGTTGTTTAGAGGGTTTAGTCGGGCAAGTAGGCCAGTCTTTGGTGGCGGTTCTGATGCGCTGGTGGATGCGTTTTCGGGCGGGACGTAGGGACAGGCGCTCTGGGGCTTCTTCTCTGCGACGACAGGCGGTACGGGTTTCTTATGCATGGGGCATTCTGGCTACGATTGCTGTTAGATATGTAGGCGAAGGAAGGGTAATGGAGCGTACAGGAGGCTCCATGCTGCCTCGTGGCATTGGATGCGGTGCAACTCGCGCAGTAGGCGCAGCGGGTGCGGTATCTGCCCAAAACCAACCCATTTCGAATGTTTGTAGAGAAGAAAAGAGTATCCAGAGAAGACGCAGGCAAAAGTATATAGGGCTGAAGAGGATGCGACGGGTGGCGGAGATTATCGGGGAGAAACAATTTCGTGCAGGGTCCTCATCGTCATCGCTCTAAGCGTGTCAGGCATGCTCCGATTGGCTGCACGCTTCAATGCATGTGAATAGACATTGTCCCTAGATTTGAACAAGTAGTTGTCTTGATTTTTGATGCGTACTATTATAGGTGCAAGCAGTCACTTTCCATGTGTCCCAGCCAAAACATTTCGAGTATTCCAGACTGATGTTCCTCTATGACCCCGCCGCCTTTGCCAGCTGACCAGTGCCCCGGGAGCTGAAGATGGCCATGATACCAAAGCTGCCGTAGAAGAGAACCATAGGGTATGCTACCAAGCCTCGCATCGATGTCATGCGACCTGCGATATATCAGCATATGCGATAGATGGAGTCCAGGAGACAAACTTACCAACAACGGTGAACATCGAGCTCGAGCTGTAAGAGCACCATGTGATTGCGAGACTGGTGATAAGATACCCGAACAGTCCATCAAGTGGTACAATGATCCCGAACATCGATACTAATACAAGAGGAAGCAGACAGTAACCCAATACTGATGCAGATCGTGGGAATGTCAATGAAGAACCCAAATGTGAGCCATGCGGGTGGCCATGATCTCCTGGTGTCGCTTCAACCGCATTCACCGGCGGGGACATCAGGGAGAGGATCTGATGGAGTAGTATAGTTCCCACAAATGCCAATCCTACGTCATGTCAGTTGGCGATCATTCGACAAGCGAGCGTACGAACCGTATATGTAGCCGAAATGGAGCTTCCCGGAAAGCTGGGGTCCAGTCAGTATATCTTCCTTGTATCAACATCCACTGCCCATACCAGTAATGATGTACCGAATATAAGGAAGAAGAGTATGGGCCCTGCGACGTCGCTGTCGTCCATAATATGCTGGTCGATGCGGCCGAAAGGGTTCAGGACGGCCAATGTCTATTCCTTGTTAGCCCGTCATTACAAGCTGGCTCCAACACAACCCACCTTCATTTGTATGTGTCTGAAGTTTACTCCCAACTCTTCCACTGTATATTGTCAGCTCGTGAAAACGGTCGGGTTGGGCGTTGCGTACGTAGGGGCGGCTCTCCGTCGTATCTATAGAGAATTAGCAGTGTCCAGTGTAAGAATAGCGTATACATACCCCTCTGTTCCGAATGCCGCCAGCCATCCTGTGCGTAGCCCTGACACGCCCATGCCCATCTGCCCACTCACTCCTGGCGCCGAAAATCCAGCGCCATACTGCGCGGGGTATGCCTGACTCGCTGGCGCGCCATAGTTGGCTTGAAACGGTGTAGAGTGTCCAGATACTGGTTGGTTCGAGAAGGAAGAGGAGTAGAACTGAAGGTTTTGCGCGTTTCCAGCGCCGTACTGAGGAGTCTGTCCATAGCCGTATTGCGCCATTTTAGGTGTGATAGATGCAAGAGCGAATCTTGATATAGGGAGACGAGTTGTAGCTCGGGCAATTGACCAGAAGACAACGTGGAAGCCTGGCGGAGCTCTAGCGGAGGTTTGGTTCGATGTGTTACGTGGAGCGTGGGCGACGTCACCGGGGAGATGTTATGAGGAAAGGACAGATTGCATCGAAAGTGAAACTCGCAACAGGACAGAGGATCGCTTGCTGGATACTACAAAAACAATTCTTTTGCTTGCCGTGTCCCAAAGTTGCGACTCAAGGTGCCAGCCACATGTCATCGTGTGCATCGGCACTTTCTGACCATTCGCCGACTTGGCTTAGTCATGCTCTACTCAGGTACCAGGCTGGAGGAGCCTATGCGCACTCCGTGGCTTGCATCACTGAGTATTTAGATACGTTTCAAAGATTATGTTTATGAAAAGAGGGGGGTATCTGATATTGCTATGAAGAGGAGAGTCATTATTCATACGCCGAGAACTCAACAACGGCCCTTGACAGCCCTAGGCTGTAACAGTGCAGCCTGCACACGTTGTACTCAAGCGCCAAAGGCAGGGTTCAATACATCTCTAGGGTCCTCCGCGAGGTATAGTTGCACCAGTCACACTAAGAACTATTAGCACATGCAAAGCCTGTCCCAGAGAATGTGCGTACCATGCTATCGGAAGAAGCTTCATTGTCTTCGCGACAATACTCGTTTTGGCACTTCTTACAGGTCCGAATGAAGAGCTCTTTACAGCTTATGCACTGCTGCATGTCAGTTTAATCCCCAACAAAGACGGGAGCCTCCATACAGTGTGGCCACAGCCGAAACAGTCACGTCTTACACCAATAATCTGTAGTCATTCATGTTAGCCTATTTCTCGTCGAAAAGTCGAGCACATACCTTGGCGCGCAAGTGTCAATTTCCTGGGTGCAATTATCCAATAACCAGGCTCCACGGCCAGTCTAAAAAAAGACTAGTTTCCGGAATCCAGCTACTTTGTAATGGCCTCAAGGGAATAACGCTTCTCGCGCGCCAAGGTAGGTTCCATCATCCCCACATCCCGTTGCTGCCAGCCCCAGCCATCATCTCTGAAGGCAGGCAGTGTTCCACGCAGAGATCCATAAGTACCTTGGTCTTTTGCTTTGGGAGCATGCGGCTGGTCCCGTCGGGCTGAACGCTCTCTGCAATCTCGGTCTGTTGTAGTTCCGTACGTTGGGCGGTGGTTGGCACCACGTAACAATCCTCGTCCCACCATTTGTGACACCTTTCGCACCAGCGGCCTCTGAGGCAATCTTCACATCGCACGATGAGTGGCGGAGGAGCGGATCCATCGAGGGTATGTGGCATTTGGGCGGCACGAACGGAGCTGCCGTGAAGTGGAACGGGGCTGAGTAGTGGATGATGGGATGGGCTGGAGTTGCCAAAGACGGCCGGTCCTTCCGGAGAGGAATGACATGCTTCGCAACCAGCTGGCCCCAGCGCGACCGTGGCGATTGTAGGCCGAAGGAACGATGCAGGGTGGTGGGCTCCATTGACAGTGGCTTCCCTAGAGTACGATTTGCTTGGGTCGTGTCGCGGGCCTCTACAAAGAACAGCATCAAAGGCAATGATGCCTTCGCATGCTTGCAATATTTCTGCCCATTCTGGAGAGGGACGCTTTGGTATGATCTTTCCAGACGATTGGTACCACTTGTCTTCGGTCCGCGATAGTGCAGCATCCAATGCGTGTTGTGACTTTTCGTTCCACTGCGCTCCAATCTGTGCTCCTGGTGACGACATGACGCCTCTAGAGGCAGGTGAGGGTGATCTTTTTGTAGGAGGCGATGCGGGAAGCGGTTTAGGGTCGCGGGGGCCGAAGAGGTAGATACCCTTGACTCGAGGGGTGCCGGCGGGTCTCGACGGGCGTACCGCATATCGGAGGTATTGCTGAAGTTTGCGCTCGTTCAAGTGCTTCGCTTCACGGATAGAAAGTATGCGAACATTGAACCTCTCGCCAGTGAGCAATTCCTTGACCAGCTCCGCAGTCACGCTGAGACCATCCAGGACCAAGGTGTGGACGTTTCGAAGGACATGGATCTTTTCGAGTCTGTTGAAGATGTGTCGTAGAGGACCACTGTAGAAGTCGTCTTCGGTGAGGGCTTCGTCCATTCGTTCAGCGCGAAAGCTGACACCGCCGACATCAAGTGGTCCGTCGAAAGGTACAATGGCGGACTTCACTGGGGAGATATCAAGGTAGCGGAAGGATTCCGGCGATTGGAGGATAGCATTGTGGAGGGATTTGGAGGTTCGCGATAGATTACGGAGAGCAGATATTGGCAGGTAGGGAGCAGTTTGGCGAAGAATCAAGGTATTGGAAAGTAGGTCCACCAGGGAGGTAGGGAGGTCGTCATGGAAAGTAGAAGGGCCCATGGCGACGGTCGGAGAATACAAGCAGAGAAGTTTGCCAAAAGGTTAGAAGGGTACTCACCGAATCTTTATTACAATGAGGGACGGTTGCCCAGACGGGCACGTGCCAGTGATCTGACGCTGCAGGTGTGTGTTGGATGAGCAAAAGCAAAGACTAATCGGTGTTGAGACGCTGCAGAAGATGGGGTTACGTTGGCGTGGGATACGCCCCTGCGGCGATCGCAAAGGCAAGACCCTGCCAAGACAATTATATAGGACGATGCAAAGCTTCCTGCGAGATCAGGCTGAGATGAAGCATGGATTGGAACACATGTCGCAGCCAAGGCCGCGTTCAAAGTCTTGGTCTTTGGCCGTGGAAACTTTCTCAGACGACCGTTGCAAGGTCTCAGGCGGTGGACGTGACACAACCGGACGGGGTATCTGCCCCGCGCTCGCCGGTTACGACAATGAATCGCCATATCAAAACTGCGAGGGGAGCGTCGGGGTGTATTGCGTGACACTTGTGCTTATGCACGCCGAGCGATCAAAGGCCGAAGATAGATGAGCACTACATTTAGTGGAACAGGGTCTTTTCACCGTCCACCCTGCACCGGTAGCGGCGAAGGCAGGTCCATAGTCGCGTCGTCCACGCGAGGTGTGCTATCGATAAGCCTAACGGCCCGGCGCCTGAGCCATGGATGACGCCACGCATTCACCGAAGCTTCGAGCAGAGCCGCATATGTCAGCCATCCTTCACTCAGAACGTATACAGACTTGATGTAGTCGCACCCACAGTCGCTACTTTGATCCCTCCGCCGTAGAAGTCGATTCATCACTCAACCATGGACCCGGAAACAGAACCTGCTGCCGAACTCAAATGGTCCGCTCAGTACAGTCTCGCGAACGCGACGCGAAATGCGTTACCGGGCGATAAGGTCCTCCTCCCCCCTTCAGCGTTGGAGCAATTACTCGCCGCAGCACCCGTTGTCCATGTCGACGTAAACCGACCGCATATAACCGCATTCGATCCTTTCAACCCCTACACCTTCAGCGCCGAACGCCACGCAAGATCGCAAACGCAGGACCGGTTCCAGCAGCTACCACACCCCCTCACCTTTCGCCTAGTCAACCCGGAGAATGGCAGAGTTGTACATGCAGGAATCCGCGAGTTTTCTGCCGACGAGGGAGAGATTGTTCTGAGCAGCTTTCTGAAGGAGGCATTGGGTATGGAACAACAATCCGCCGAGCCCTCGAGAAACGGAAGTCCAGATAACCTCAAAGATGGAGACGACGTCATGGGAAATGGAGTGGACCAGCTGCTTGAGAGCAGGGATACCGCACCCAAGATTACGGTACACGCAAAACAACTGCCCAAGGGCACGTTTGTAAAGCTGCGGCCTCTGGAAGCTGGCTATGACCCGGAAGACTGGAAATCGCTACTCGAAGAGCATCTACGATCGAATTTTACAACCTTGACAAACGGAGAGGTTCTAGTCGTGCATGGTGGTAGAGGGGCTGGCGGCAAGCGCGAAGAGTTCCGCTTCCTGGTTGATGGGTTCAAGCCTGAAGGCGATGGGATATGCGTGGTGGATACGGATCTAGAGGTTGACATCGAAGCTCTGAACGAAGAACAGGCCCGCGAAACTCTGAAGAAGATAGCAGCAAAGATGCATCGCGCGCCTGGGACCTCACAAGGTAGCTCGACTGGCGGTATAATCGATATATTCAATACCCAACCTGGCCAAGTGTTGGAAGGAGAGTACGTCGACTTTGAGTTACCCTCATGGGACAGAACTCAAGGGCTGGAAATAGTACTGGATGAGGTAGACTCTGAAGACGAGATTGACTTGTTCATCAGCCCCTACTCTTCACGGCAAAGGGTTCGCCCACGGGAAGACGAGCATGTCTTTGCGGATCTATCTAGTCGTTATCCGAAACGCATACGCTTGCAGCCTACCAATGTCGAACTCGATGACGCTGAAGCGGTTTGGATCTCAGTCCATGCGTATCCATCCGAGTCACCATCCAGCACCCCCAAACCTTTCCGTCTAAGGGTTTCCATCTTTGACCCTCAGACGGAAGCAGAAGTACAAGTCAAGGAATTCTTGGAAGACCTTCCCACTGTTAGCGAGGACGAAGTGATGTGCAAGAACTGTAACCAGGTTGTACCCAAAGGCTCACTATTCCTCCACGAGAACTTTTGTCTCAGGAACAACATACTCTGTCCCCAAGGCTGTGCTCAAGTTTTCCAGAAGCGTTCCCCAGCATACCAGAACCATTGGCACTGCCCGAACGACACTTTCCATGGCAATACCCCTCTAAGTCGCCAAAAGCACGATGCGTTCTACCACACCCCACAAACCTGCTCGGCATGCGGAACGGAATCCCCTTCAATACCGACACTCGCGCATCATAAAACTACAATTTGCCCTGGAAAACTAATTCTCTGTCGCTTCTGCCACCTCCAAGTACCACAAGAGGGCGATCCAAACGATCAGTCACCCGAACTCCTGCTCTCGGGCCTTACACCACACGAACTAGCAGACGGTGGCCGCACAACCGAATGCCATCTGTGCAATAAAATCGTACGCTTCAGAGACATGGACACGCATCTCCGACATCACGACCTGGAGCGCCTATCCCGCCCTCCACCACGACTATGTCGAAACGTAAACTGCGGGCGAACCCAAGACGGCGCCAACAAAGCCGGCGACACACGAGCCGGGACGCGCAAAGGCCAAGGCCCGGGCAACGAAATCGGTCTATGCAGCGTCTGCTTTGGCCCCCTCTACGTCTCCCTCCACGACCCCGAAGGCAAAGCGCTCAAGCGGCGAATCGAGCGCCGCTACCTAAGCCAGTTACTCACCGGCTGCGGAAAAGCATGGTGCAGAAACGAATTCTGCCGTACCGGTCGTAAAAACCTCGGTCAAGGCGATCAATCCGTTCCCACCAAAGACGCCATCCCGCTCGTCAAACCGTATCTCCAGGGCATGGATGGCAGGGGCTTTGACACGCCGTTGCATTTCTGTGTCGATGAGCGGACGCAGAAGGCGAGGACGCTGGCGGAGATGGTGGCGGCCGAGACGGGGATTGAGGGGAAAGGCGGGTATGGACTTGAGTGGTGTGTTGCTGCCTTTGAGGCTGAAGGCGGGGATCTGGATAGAGCGAGGAATTGGCTCAAGGGGTGGGCGCCGCAGAGGACTGAGGCTACATGAGGAATTTCGAGTCATATGGAAACGTGGTATGGTAAGGGTTAGGTCATGGATGATGGGGATTGTAGCATATAGACCTGACATATAGTATAGAGAGAAGGGAGATACCCAGCAATAAAGTAACGATGAAAGATGGACGATAATATCCCATTTTCATAATCTACAACTTGCTCTCTCTCTTCCTCAAACCCTCCCTCTCCACCTCCCGCCCCATATCCCCCCTCTCACTCGTCTCAGCCTTCAAACTCGCCGGATCACCCAATTGCGTCTTATTCACTTTCGCCCCATCGCTATTCGCTAGCGTACCTCGTACCGTCTTGCTATGCGGTAACTCCTCTCCCTTTTCACTCTTTCCTTTTCCATTACCCGCACTGGATGCCGATGTTGACGCATCCGTGCCCCCGTTCCCCACGGCTTTCTTATCAGGCCCACCAGCCGCGGTGCCAGCTTTGCGATACGGCTCTGATACCGTGGGTGCAGAATCCTTCGAGGCAGCCGAAGAAGAAGGCGTGTCATTTCCTTGTCCAGGTGGTGGCGCAGAGTCGTTCTCAGGCAGTTTCGGATCATCATTCTCAGGCTTTAGACTCGTTCCGTCGCCGAGACGCGGTGTCGGCGTGCTTGAGTTTTTGGCTTCTTGCGTTTTGGGGTTGGAGAGGGTGCCGCGGACGGATTTGGAGTGGCTGGTGTCGACCATTTTTGTAGATAGACGTATTTTTCTTGTATTTTTGCTGGATCGCGGGTATGGGCACTGATTTAAAAAGATGGAGGGCAGGGGATTGGGTAAGAAGGTGAGGTCGGATATATGCGTGTGGACTATAGAAGTATGGAGAGAGACGAGAATCTGGGGAAGGAAGACGAACGGTTTATCATCACATCAACCTAACCTGCTTTTTCATTTTTACCTCGGTAGCTACATCATCGAACCTGCCCTACGCTCACACGCGCGTAGTTGTTCAACGGTCTCGCGTCGTCTTTGTTGACGTTAACTGCTGTCTAGCGCGTGGACATGACGTCTTGCATTCCTTGGGGCTGAAGGAAGCAATCACATGTAAACTAAACCTGTGGAGTCTGGATTCCCCTCCCCACAGTCTCCGTACTTGGTAAGTGATCCCGCTTCCTATGACCTGCAGCATCGCCACTGTTGCATGTTCTGTAAGATTTACGGGAGCTGGGAAGGGATGATGGAGTTGATAAGATGCTTGTTTGCTGACTGAGCTCGGACTGCATGCACACCCCCACAAAACAGCCTTCTCCAGTGAAGTAAAATCACCTCGGCATCTTTCCCTCTTACCCCAGACCACGCATCCATCCCCGGTTCCGCAGCCCATCATGTCCTCTGTAGACGAAACCGCCACGTTCAGTAACGTGCCATACCGTCCCTTCGCCGCGCCATAAACACCTCGAATCGCGAAAAGAAAACGATAAATAACGAACAACATGGACGTCCTAACCCCCGCCCTTACCTCCACGCCCTGGATCGCCGCCCTCCTCGCCAACCCAACCTGGAAACGTATGCCCACCAAATCCCGCTCCCCAAAACCCACAGGCGAAGACTCCTTTGTCGCCGAAACACTCATGACAGAGCGCACAATCCGCTCTGTCACAACCTTCCGCCCGAGCTTAGAAGAAGAAGAAGAAGACGTGCACAGCAACGGCGGCATGGCGTCGTACAAGGAGATCAAGAGCGTTGTAGACCTCGGCACGGGATTGAATGGGTATCCGGCGATTGTGCACGGCGGCGTGGCGGCGACGCTGCTGGATGAAACGTGTGGGATACTTGTTATTGCGAATGCGGATCGCAAGGTTGAGAGAGAGAGGGAGATGGGCAGGGAGAGTGTGGCGCCGAGTTATTTTACGGCTTGTGAGTTTTTTTGCTGCTGCTGCTTCTGCCACTGCTTTTCGCAATTGTGCGACTGGGTTGTGTTTGAAAGGAATAATTGAGCTGATTGCGAACCCCAGATTTAAACACGACATATAAGAAACCCGTGCCCACCCCCGGCCCTCTTCTCTGCACCGCGAAGATCCAGCCTAGGGACGGTGGTGGAGATGATCGCAAGGTTTTTGTGCGTGCGACGATTGAGAGTGGGGAGGGGGTTGTGTATACGATTGGTGAGGCTTTGTTTGTCAAGGCTACGGCCAAGTTGTGAAGATTAGGGACTGAATTGTGTAGAGAAAGAGAGGGAGGGGGGGACTGGACACAACGCTCGTACGTGTCAGAAAGATGCAGAAGAAGATTCTGAATCTGATGCAGCTACGTTGTACGAAGGATCTGTAGATAATGTTGAGTAATTAACTGTTTTGTATGTGGTGTTCGCGATGCCA